>JADRCD010246879.1:0-12206 GCA_019843815.1 Montemys delectorum | reverse complement strand
ATCCCATTCAGTTCTCCACCATTATATTGTCTCAAAGATCCCATGCCTGTCTTCTCCCTGTTGGCTCTATTGTCACTGGGAATGGGCAGCTGCTTGTACAGGTGGGAAAACTCAGACTGAGGGTGTGTTTGGATTCCCACCTATTGTCCTTAAAGAGCTGACTCGGAATTTAAGGGGGTCTGTCGCCCAGTCATCTGCTCTTTGCTCTTGATTTGCGTGGGGTTTGTTTGCTTACTTTGTTTTGTTTTTAAGTCCTGGAAGGAAGGAGTCAGCTCTGCCCTTCACCACAGTTTTGACACTTCCTAGGCAGCCCAAAGGTACAGGCATCTCCTCCTGGCTGTACCAATGCTGCCAATGACCTGGGCTCACACTTCAGCCCCAGGGAGCTCTTTCTCTTTGGTACATCTGAGCATTTAAACCTGGATCTAGGTGCCCAGCCAGCATTGTTCATTTGTCCTTGCATTTGCAGCCCTTCACCCCCCAGAATCTTCCCTTCACCCTATGTGAAAGGGTGGGGTTTTTAATCACTCTCAGCACCAATACGCAATCTCAACTCAACACAAGCCGCTGCTAGGCTAAGTGGTACTCTCCACGTCCCCAAGTTTGGAAATGAGGCATTCTGTTCCTTCCTCATTGTGGTTTGAAGACTACAGAGATGCATTTCACATGGTACAAAACACCAGCAGAACATATATGGATTGCAATATTGTTTCATTAAAAACCCTTTGGCGCCTTTGCCTCACTTCTCTTGATAGGTGAGGTGATAAGAAGACTCTACGCACCTAAGCTTTCTTTCTTTTTTTTCCCCCCGCTTAGACTCCAACTTTAGAATATTTTCAATATCTGCAACATTATCTTTTGAATAATAATTACCTCTTATATTAAATTATAAGACAGCAGGATTCAGGATTAGATCTCTCCATATTATTCTAGTGAAGGAAATTATGACAGGGGTCATTTTTTAGAATTATGGATCAGGGTAAAAGGTCCCAGGCAGCATTAGAAGGCAAAGGCGTTTATAATTAAATTGTAATTTAGGCCTGTGATTTATCGTTTTCTCAATGAAAAATTTGGTGCTGCCGAGAGATCCTAAGAGGAACTTTAGTGAGATACAACTTAATGAAATAATAAAAAGAAAAATTATTCTGGAATAGATTGCATTATAGAGCAGTACAATCACAGCCTGAGTTCTGCAGGCACCTCCGTGATCCATCCTGCATTTCAGGGGTTTTCCATTTTAACCAGAATTTTCTTTTGAGGCTAAGGCAGGACATAGGAATTTTGAGTTTGATATGAGAAACACTTTTGTAGACTTGAGAACTACAACTCCAACCTCTGATTTGCTGTATTTCTGCATGTCTGTGGACATTATTTGCGAACATTTGCCGATTTGCTGAAAAGCTGCCCAACTTGAAGGGATGCTGCCAGGATCACCACTGTAATAAAACTTGATTGATTTGTTTAAAAAGAATAGGTGATTTCTTATGCCTTGTTTATCATTGAGACTTATGTCCATGAAGGTGGGCCTCTGGGTTTTTTATTATTATTATTATTTTCCTTTGTGCCTAAGCTTCTGGGTCTCCCGCGGGTGTTTTTGTATGAATACACAGCCATAGATATATGAATATACAAAACCAGAAAGGAGAGTGCAGAGAATGAATTGTTTAGATTTTATGACATTAAAAAAAAAAGTAATGGTAGAATTAAAAGAAAAAGAATAGGCTGCCTGGCTTTAAGGGGGAAAAAAGCTTTTTACAAGCTTTCAATATGAAGTCAGCGATTTTATAAAAAACTAATTTTGACCAAAGATTTGTTTCATGATAAGTCCAATTCAGTGGGTGTTTTGAACAGAGAGATTAAACAGTTGAGTTATTAAAAAAGGAGTACATCTTGTACTGGTGATAAGATTCTTGCATTTATTGTAATTCAAATTGTTCACTTATTGTTATGTTTTAATTGAATCCCCAGAACCTTGATTGCTTTAATGAGCATGGTGCTAGTTCTTTAAAAATAATCAAGCTAATAAACTTTTAATGGCATGTGTTTTAAATAATTGATTGGAAGGAAAGTAAATATCTGTTTATCTAGTAGTCTCTAGCAGCTTTCTTACTAAACACCTAGTCCGTGGGTAAGTGTGTGTGTGTGTGTGTGTGTGTTAAATGAAGTGTGTGCATGTGTATGTGTGTGTTTAAACTGATGTGTGTGTTTACATGACACATTTTAAGTATATTAAGAAAACATGCTTTTTAGATTTTCTCTAAGCATGTTTTCCTCAGGAGCAGACATTGGTAGTGTTCACTGAATGAAGATCAGATGTGTGAGGAATTACCTAAATGCACCGCTATAGAAAAATTCCTTATGCTTCTCAAGCACCCTCGACATTGTGCATGTCTCTGATCTCAAAAGCACCTGGCTGACTCTGGAGAACTAAAGGGACTTCTGTTTCCCAGGAAACAGGCTTTTCTTTTTGAGATAAGGCCTCATTTGTTCAAGACTGGTTTCGAACTCACTGGAGATAACATTGACTTTCTGAACTTCTCAAGTGTTGGGATTATAGGACTGGCCCTCTGTGCCCAGGGTATATCATGCTAGAGATAGAACTCAGGTCCTTGTGGATGCTAGGCAAGCACTCTACCAATGGAGAAACTTCCATAGCCCAGGTGACTTCTTTACTAATATTTAATCCATGATATTTAACAGTGTCCTTTGAGTATCATTTCTATAATAACCCAAGACTTTTTATTCTCTTTTTTTTTTTAAATCTTCCAAACTTCAGACATGATGAATATTAGGTATGACGGTCCTGGCACTGTTTTCTGGATGGCTCAGTAGTGGCTAAAAGCACAAGCTAGTAGCATGACCTTCTCAGATGGCTTAACTATCCCTCATATATAAAAATTGGAAGAGAACAAAAAAAGAACATTGTTTACCTCCCAGGACTGCTAGACACAGTCGAAGCTAACAATATAGCATGCTTTGTGCACTGTTGGGTATACAGTAAGCACTTCATATGTGCTGTTCTATCTTTGTTTACATGTAGCATGATTGATTTCCCTGGACATATTTTGACAAAAATTTTATATTGAGGGCCAATAATAATGATAATAATGGTGACAATGGTGGTGGTGATGATGATGATGATGATGATGATGATGATGATGATGATGATGATATAGACCTTGGCTATTTTTACATTTTTCCCTAAATTAAATGACTATTTCTGAAGGGAGCCCATATAATGTTGTTCTTTCATACATGTGGAATATGTTAATTTCTCATTCTCTCTTAGACTCTCACATTTTTTTCCTTTTCCTTTTCAAATAATTGAGAATGGCTATGCCTCGGAGATTCTCATCTTCTCTTCCACCATTCCTACTCCTCCTTCTCCTTCTTCATCTTCTTTCCCCCCTCCTTTTCATCCCTCTCTCCCTCCCTGTATCCCCCTCTTTCCCTCCCCCCATTTAGCCAACATTGATGAGATTAAGTGGAGCAAGATTAAGTCCTTCTTGTGACTGAAGAGCTGCCCTAAACTCTACATTGCATTTAATTGTCATATTTCACTGGTCTTCAGTCTTTAATGTCTGTGACCTTGAGAGTCTTGAATAGTATGGAATGGCCCTCCCTTTTGTTTTCCTGAGGATATCAACACTATATGATTTGGCAGGTATCCAGAGAGGTTGCACCTTTTTCATACCACTGTGTTATGATCTGTGTGTTTTATTCCTGGTGACATTATCAGAGGAAGCTGACCACAGGTTTTCTCCACTGAACAGTGGCAGATTTTTCCTTGCTGGTGTAAAGATGAACTTTCTGGAGATGAAGTGGGTCTCCTGCTGCTTCTCAGCTTTTCATCCATTAATTTTAACATCCATCAGTAGGTCTACCAGAACCAGCTCTTGCTATGGAAATCTAAGAGCAATTTTCTACCCATTCTGCCCCCAGATTATCCTTAATTATCAACTTGGCACAGCCTAAGGTCACCTGGGAGTAGAGTCTCAGTTGAGAGCTTATCAATCTGCGTGGACATGTCTGTGGGGGTTTGTCATGATGATTAATTGATGTGGGAGGGCTCAGCCCATTATGGGCAGTGCCATTCCCTAGGCACATGTTCCTGGGATGTGTAACAAAGTTAGATGACTCTGAGTCTGCAGGTCAGTAAAGTGATCTCTAAGATTTCTGCTTCAAGCTCTTGCTTGATTTCCTGCCTTGACTTCTATCAGAGCTGGACTGTGACTTGGATGTATAAGAAACAAAGAAGCGAACAAAACACAAAACCTCCTCCATAAGTTGATTTCAGTCTGAAGGTTTCATCACAGTAGCAGAAAAGAATATCCTTATTTATCCCAGATTTACTTATTATAAGTAAGAGCTGCCTGTTCTCCAAAACTAGTTAGTTTTCCCTAGATGACTTTCCAAATTAAGAATAGTTAAGACATGTAGACTTTTTCTCTTTTCAGTCTACATGTTTTTTCTTATTTTTTCCCACTTACATTAATTCTCAAATGTATCCCCCTTTGATGGTCTTTACATACAATTATTATAATTAGTTGCTACATACTAGATATAACAGTTACTATTGATTACTATGTAATTTAAGCTTGGCATTTTCTGTGCTTTTCTTTCAACCTCAGAACCTCTGTTAGAGCTAGGCCTGGTGGCTCAATCCTATAATCCTAGTGCTATAGAAGCTGGGACATGAGGGTCACTGTGATCTACACAGTGACTGCCAGTCAGCCTGGGCTACATTGAGACTCTGTTCCAAAATTATCTATCTCTCTATCTCTCTCTCTCTTTCTCTCTCTATCTCTCTATCTCTCTATCATCTATATCCAATCTATATCTAACTAGAGAAAGACATTTGACTGCCACTTGCTGTGTTGACACATTTGACATCTCTGGTTGAGTTGACACCACATACAAAAGCATACAAGATAGCAATGACTGCAAGCTACATGTGGATCCCATTCCTATTGATGTATCTTAACAACCAAATCTTATAAGGCACTTTCCAGGCTTAATAGGTAGATGATGGTGTTTCCATGCAGAATTCTTCATAGAACAGTCTGTTTCTTGGCTAATGTCTATACCAACAGCCTCCAGAAGTGGCAAGTGTCACAGTATCTGCTTCAGGAAGAATCACAAGGACTATTTATTAAGTAGCCTCTGTAAGTTGAAAGCCACATTGATCACCATGGCAACCCTGGGATGCTTTGTCACCCATATCTTATAGGTACCCATATGTCTACACTGAAAATTGCAGTGAAAGCTGTAGTTCATAGTGATTGGGTTTGGGCTAGACGAGTGTTTAACATGACTGTGTATAACAAGCCAGACTTGCCACAGTCTTGATGTCACTAGACATAGCCCTTATCCAATGACCAATGAAATGTTCATAGGTGTACCCTCATTTTCCCTTGTTTGGACTAATATGCTACCTCCAATGTACTCAGCATGTTCCAGCCAGACATACAGAAGTCTGTAAATGAACCATTTTTATTATCACCATAGTCCAAAGATTTTCTTTTTGGGGTGAACAGACTCCTGCAAGGCAAGAAAAAAGTAAGAGAAGCTAGGGAGTGAGGAAATTTTCTTTGATCAAAGTTCATATTCTCTACACAGAGACTCAAAAGACCCAAGAACTCTTGTTCTTCCCTCTGTAAGTGAAGTGTTGACACAGATACTTTCTAATTCCTCCTCCTCTTCGTCTGTCTCCCTTACTCCTCTTCCTTTTTCTTTTTCCTTCCTCCTTCCATTCTTTCTTCCTTCTCTTCCTTCTTTTCCTCCTCTTCCTCCTCATACTCTGTGCACCGAGTGTTGTTCACTGGGTTATTCTGACCTCTCATCTTATTAATTAATTCCATTAGAGCTTAGTATGAGCAGATGAACAGGAGAGAAGGCACCCAAGAGTCTAAGAAAACAAATGTTGTAGAGTCAGAAGTAGGAAGGAAAATCATGCCCTAATGAAGGGCGGGCCGTGGTCTGGGCCTGGAAGAAGGGACTACATGGATTTTCCCTATTTTGGAGATAAAAAGAAGCCAGTATGAGGAATCAGAGATGTGCATAAAGTTACAATCCTGCTAATAAGTGAAATGAGGTTTAGACCTCAACTATAACTCTGTCTTTCCTGCTCTCTTGCTCTTCTAAAAAGAGACTTGCATGAAAGCTGGAAAACCTGGGCTTGAAGCCTAGATGTTGTATGTTTTGGGCACAGAGACCCATTTGATCTCATAGAACCTGTTCTCTCAACTTGAGGATAGGAAATAACAGGGTGATATGAAATAAATAGGTTGCTTTCAAAAAAAACTATTAAACATTAATGTCAGCCAGTTGGGTGTATTGAGGCCATTATTTTCAAGCACAAAAGCAGTAGTATGCAAAATTTATTTAAAAGCACTTCTGACAACTATTTACTGATTAACCAACCCATTGGAGACAATAGGAGTAGATCTGCTCTGAACATCTGGCTCCTGCACTTCCATGCACAAATAGCTTTGTAGTCAAGAGACAAAGCCAAACATGGGAGCATTGTCTCACCCCTTACAGTGGCCCACATGGCTGTGAGTTGCTTCATCTTGAGTTCTTGGCTCTTTTTTCATCGGTCAGTGAATGGCTTAACCATCACGTGACCTATTGCTTTGTATCTGTCACTGTCAAGCTGGCTTTGTGTTTGGAAAGCTTCCAATACTCATTACAATAATAAAAAAAAAGTAAGAGAAGCTGGGGAGTGAGGAACTTTTCCTTGATCAAAGTTCATATTCTCTGCATAGAGACTTAACAGAGCCAAGGATGCTATGAGTGACATTTTTGCTCTTCCTCCTGTAAAGTATTCTACTTGAAAACTCTGAACTCTTAATTGTAGATCTCACTTTGGTTCTGGTCCATTTATCCTGCTCTTTCATTTCTTCTTGATCAGGAGCCATTGGCAGGTGTCTTACAATCCATCAGGAGACACACAGGTTCATGAATGGCTTCTTTCATCACTGTAAGAGAAGCAGGAGGTTTCTAAGAAAGTCTTATGGATGGAAGATGGACATTTGGTTTTGTGTGTTGTAACTGGGATCTTAATTGAAGGGAGGAGGTGACCATCTACACCAACATTGCCTATATGGGATTGATAGAGGTCAGCACAAGGCTGCTCTGCCCTCTATCCCTGTGGTCTTTATGAGAAGAAAAGGAGTTGGCTTTGATCTCATCCTCAGTGGTGCAGGATGTCACTTGGCCCATATTCTCGCTTGTCATCTCCTTGTCTGCTATGGTGCTGAGGGTTGCTGAGGGCTGCTTAGCAACACTTCTAGACGGAGCCTAAACCAAAATATCTTAAAAAGCCCTAATCCAAAGTGAATCTTCTATAAATAATAAACAGCACATTGGCTCCACTTACTTCTATTAATCCCCAAATAGGTCAGGCACATTGTTTAAAAATGCAAGCATCACAATAAGGCACATTCCCCAGATGCAGAACTTGATGTGTGTGCGCAGATTTTCTGGACACACTATGGAAAAAAAGTAGCCCACACCTCTACTTCTCTACTTAAAATATTTATATATTATCTCTGAAAAGTGCTACTTCTGAAATGCAATTTATTATAAGCTGATGGAGCTCAAGGGCTCTCCGTCCTCTGAGAAGCCCTTCTTATTCCGTGACTGCTGAGTAGTTCATGCTAACTTTACTTTCTCAGGCCCTATGGCGTCCTCAAGAGGATTGAGGCCCTGCCAAATTTCTCCCAGCCTCTTGCTGAACAGTTTGGCGCTTATCCCTAGTCCTCTTTCACTTCTTCAGTGGGTCTAATTTCACATGTTGGGGGTATCTCATTGTTTGCTAGCAGAAATAAAATGGTGTAGTTCTAAACTTTACACAATTCAAAATGCTACACCCCCATCTCACTCTCAATCTGGAGTTTAGCTGTCTTTCCTTTCTGCTCAAGTCCAATGTGAACTTTGTCTCTTTCATTCCAAGAACAATTAGACAATCATGTGTTGACACTTTGTATGTTTGATGTCATATTTTCCTTGATGCCCCCACCCCTGAAAGTCAGGTGAGGCGTGTATGCGCTTCACCGAGAATGAGTGCTTACAGCCAAGTGTATCTACTTGGATAAAGACACCATAGTACAACTCCACTGAGGAATGATGGTAATTACTTTTTCTGAGTAATTAATAAGTATATGCAGGTTACCTCCATTACTGTGTTTAAACCTCCTGACCCTTAAAAACTGGTTACTTTCCTTTAAATTTGCTTGCATTCCCTCCCGTTTCCTCCCCAGTCCCCAGAAAGGCTATAATTAAGAATGAAATAGAAGTCCTGTGTAGTGGGGACTGAGTGCACATCTGGCTGGATCCATTCAAATAAAAGAGATATAAGATGGTTTGCAGGCTGGTTTCTAGAGTGCCTTCATTTGTTTCCCCTATGAAGTTTGCACTGTTTTTTTTTAATAAAAAAGAAAAACCTTCAAGATCCCAGAGAGCATCCTTCCTCCCATCCCCACCCTTACCTTCCCCATACCGTCTTCTGATACCATCTGTCCATCACGGATGAGTCTCTAACTCCAGGCTTCACTCAAAGAGAGAGATTCATTTATACTCTGAGAGGGAGATGTAGCCAATCATTCGTGGATATAATTCATGGATACCAGAATCCCAGAGAAGGATCACAGGCAAAGAGACTTAGGGCAGGCAACAGGAAAAGACTGATCAGAAAATAAGGCATCCTGTGCTGGCACAGGGAGAAACTGAGTCATTTGTTTATAATCTCCTCTTCCTGGTAAATCTGTCGCTCTGGTACTGCAGATTGAGCTTTAGATATTGCATGTGATAAGCATTCACTTACCACTGAGACACCTCCTTGGGTGGTGTAAAACGTGCTCCTTGACTACTTTTTGCATGACTAATCAATCAGTCAGTAGCTCAAAAATTAAAAAAAAAAAAAAAAGCAAATAACATACTACATGGCCCATATGTGCCACACCTTGGGAGTCAGTTTCCTAAAGTATCAGAGAGGGTACCTTTTGGAGTCATCCTGTCTGAGTCAGATCTAGATTCCACCACAATCTGAGTGTTTTGTTTTGGAGGCTTACAGAATCATTCTAAGTGTTGTGTAGAGATGAGAATATTAACAGAACCCTCCACATATAATTATTATAAAGATTTTGGGCTAGTGATTATTAGGCACCAGATATATATACCCTTCACAAGTGAGTGGCTATGATAAGGACATCAATCTGGTGATGGGGACAGTGGTGGCCCGAGCTCTACATCTCTGGTGTCCATCAGGTTTTAGTCACATGATGGGTTCCAGATTCCAAGGGTAGCCCAAAGAAGGAATGTTCTAGTGCCCAAGTACATTTTGAGCACCCCCCTTGCACCATGTTGGCTAATTGCTGTTCAGTTGGCCAAAGAGAATAATACAACCATGCCCGGGTTCAAAGGTAGACAAACAAACACCCCTCCTTGCTGGGGAGCTTCAAGGTCAAGATGCAAAGGCGAGAGACAAATCATTCTGACAATTTTTGTAAGCAATTGCCAAAGTATGAAGCATGGTTTTACACTTATGGCAGCAAGGCATGGACTGAAGCTTTTAAACACCTGTGGAGGTGCTTGTAGCTCAGATGTTTATTGACCTCCCAGTTGGTTTGACGTGCGTTTGCTACTTCAGGCAGACTACATAGGAGTTATATGGCTTCAGTCTGGGGTACTAGAAAGCTTAATGCATAACACAGTGATATGACAAACAGAACCTGGATTGGTGGTGGTGTATGTAACAATCTCCTTTATGCTTCTTAAGCATTGTGTGTCTCTGGTTGTGGGTAAGCATACTGGCTGGTTGTGTGTTAACTTGACACAAGCTGGAGTTATCACAGAGAAAGGAGCTTCAGTTGAGGAAATGCCTCCATGAGCTCCAGCTGTAGGGCATTTTCTCAATTAGTGATCAAGTGGGGAGGGCTCCTTGTGGGTGGAATCATCCCTGGGCTGGAAGTCTTGGGTTCTATAAGAGAGCAAGCTGAGCAAGCCAGAGGAAGCAAGCCAGAAAGGAACATCCCTCCATGGCCTCTGCATCAGCTCCTGCTTCCTGACCTGCTTGAGTTCCAGTCTTGACTTCCTTTGGTGATGAACAGCAATGTGGAAGTAAGCTGAATAAACCCTTTCCTCCCCAACTTGCTTCTTGGCCATGATGTTTGTGCAGGAAAAGAAACCTTGACTAAGACAGTAAGCTTTGCTTAGGAAATCTGATAGTCATGATTTTCATGGTTTTTATGAAAATTAAAACCCAAGGAAAGTTGGTTAAATGTCACGTATCCTATAAAACCTTTCTATGGCCTTCTAGAAGATGCTATGCTGTGCCTTTCCTGAGCCACACTCTTCTGATTCAAGTTCCCTTAACTCTTTGTCTCAGATAAGCAGCTCTTTTGATGCTGAGCAAGTTGGGAAGGAGAACATTTCCTCCCAGAACAAAAGAGGTTTCTGAATAGAGCCTGGCCTGCTTCTACTCCTGTTGGATTAGCTGATGTGCCTGTAGTGACCCCTTTGATTTTGACCATGCAGCTCTGATTAGCTACAAAATCAGCCCCTGGGGTCAACCCATGGGACCATGTGGCTACTTCTGTGGGTTGCTGTAAGTTCATTTAGGACTCTGAGAGCTTCTTAAAACACATGTATTTGTGGAGATCAGGAGGCAGCTGAGGGTGTTGATCCTCAGTGTCTACCTTGTTTGATGCAGTCTCCTTATTTCTTTGCTTTGTATGACAGGCCACCTGGCCCATGAGCTTTTGCAATTCTCCTGTCTCTTCCTCCCATCTCCTCCTAGGGGTGCTGGGATTGCAGACACCTGTACTACTAACTCCAGCTTTTATGTGGGTTCTGGCGATCTAAATTCAAATCCTCACAAGTTGTACAGAAATCACTCTGCCCACTAGCCCTGGTAGCCTAAATTCTTACATGATAGCACTCAGAATAGCATGCATGGACCTTGTAGTGTTACTTCCTTGGAAAAAGTATTCACTGCCCTGTACTTTGCTACTGTACCATTGATCCCCTTGAGGGGTACAGGGAATGGCCAACCAATGACTGGCCTAGCTTGAGACCCACCCCATGGGCAAGAACCAATGCCTGAAACTATTAATAATATTCTGTTATGCTTGCAAACAGGAGCCTAGCATAACTGAGATGCTCCACCCAGCAGCTGACTGAAACAGATGTAGAAACCCACAGCCAAACATTAGATGGAGCTCGGGGAGTCTTGTGGAAGAGTTGAGGGAAGGATTGAGGGACCCAAAGTGGAGGGGAACTCCACAAGAAGACCAACAGAATCAAATAACCTAGACCCTTGTGGGTTCCCAGAGACTGAATCATGAATTAAAGAGCAAGCATGAGCTGGACCTACTACTTGCCCCATACATATGTAGCAGAAGTGCAGCTTGGTTTTCATGCTGTTTCTCCAACAACTGGAGCAGGGGCTGTGCCTGACTTTGTTACTTACCTTTGGATCCTGTTCCCCAAACTGGGCTTCTTTGTCTGGCCTGAATGAGAGAGGATGCTCATAGTACTACAGTGACGTGAGGTGCTACTGTGGGTTGATACCCAGGGGAGGCCTCCCCCTTCTCAGAGGAGAAAGGGGAAAGGGATTGTGATCAGGATATAAAGTGAACAAAGAAAGAAAGAAAGAAAGAAAGAAAGAAAGAAAGAAAGAAAGAAAGAAAGAAAGGTAAAAAAAAGGAAAGAAAGAAAGAAAGAAAGAGAGGAAGAAAGAAAAAAAAGGAAGAAGATACTAAGGACCTGTCATTGTGACTACATGATTGGGTATAGTAACCTATATTATCACATAATGATAATATCTATTTATCAATCAATCAATCAATCTATCAATCTATCTATCTACTCTCTGTCATCTATATAGTATCTATCTACTATCTATTTATATATTATCTATCTACTATTTATCTATTTATATATTATCTATCTACTATCTATTTATCTATTTATATATTATCTATCTACTATCTATCTATCATCTATCTCTCTATCTACCATCTATTTATTATCTATCTATCTATCTATCATCTTTCTATCACCTACCTATTATCTACCTATAATATATCATCTATATATTATCTATCTTCTATCATCTTTCTAAATATTATCTACTATCCATATATTATCTCTCTACTATCTATCTATCTATCTATCTATCTATCTATCTATCTATCTATCTA
>JADRCD010246868.1:2500-13565 GCA_019843815.1 Montemys delectorum | reverse complement strand
GTAAAGGAGGGCTGATTAGCTCATCGTCAGACGAATCAGAACTGTCGTCACTGTCACTGCTGCTTGTGTCCCTGGATGATGATTTTGAGGGATCAATTATGGCCCTTGAGCTTGATGGTGCTGGTTCAATATCTTCAATTTGTTTTTGTAATTCTTTTTCTCTGTTCATTTCTTCCTCTTTTTCTCTTGCTTCCAGTGTTTTCCGGCTCCTTTCCACTGCTGTCCTTCGAGTTTGCTCAAATATGGCCTCAAAGTCAAATGTGCGAGCTTTCTTCCCGAATCCAGTGAAGCCCATGGTGACTGCCAGCTGAGGGTCGGGTCCTGCCTTGTCTGCGCCTTTTACTTCGCTGGACCCAGAGTGCTCCATGGCTGCCCGAGCCCACAGCCTCTGTAGATGCAGCAGCACGCGACTTCCGGCAAGCCTCAAGAATAAACTGTTAATGGCATAAATTGTGTGTGTTTTATTAAAGGACCACTTCTATATGATGGTTTGAGGATGGGGCATCCTGATAGCCAGCCTTGGCTTACCTTTAGCAAAAGGAAGGTGCGCTACTCAGGGTTCTCTAGAGTCACAGAACTTATGGTAGTCTCTATATAGTAATGGAATTTATGATTACTTGTAGTCCAACTCCCTACAATGGTCAGCAGCAGCTATGAATGGAAGTCCAAGGATCTAGCAGTTGCTCAGTCCCCCAAGGCAAGCAGGCAAAGCTGAGTGAGAGCCTTCCTTCTTCTGAGGTCCTAATATAGGTCTCCAGCAAAAGGCGTGGCCCAGATTAAAGGTGTGTGCCACCACACCTTTAATCCCAGGTGACCGTAAACTCGGAGATCATCCTGTCTTAATCTCCTGGGATTTATAGCCACTATGCCTCAAGATCTCCATGCCGAGATTCAGGTCAGAAACTTGTATCTCTCAGCCTCCAGATTCTGGCCACAATTAACGGCCTTCCAATTCTGGATTGAAGTTCATTCCAGATCTAGTCAAGTTGACAAGCAAGAGTAGCCAGTACAGAAGGTGAACTTGGTTGCTGAATGCTGGAAAGAGAGTCATGGGACTCTACTGATGATGGATGGGCATTGCCCACTAAATGTGACTTGGATGACCACAGTGTTAATTCTGCTATTGCCTGCTTACAGCAATCAGCTGAGTCACATAAAATAATATAATCTGTGTCTCATCCATTTAAGGGAAATTGGCTTTCTGGTTTTTCCTTGAAAACCTATGTTCAGAGTTTTTTGTTAAATTTTTAGAAAGGGTCCCACAATGTGGCCCTGGCTGTCCTCGAATTGGTTGTGTAAACCAGGCTGGGCTCAAACTCACAGAAATGTGCCTGCCTCTACCCCTGCTTCTGCCTCCCAAGTGCTAAGATCAAAAGTGTGTGCCACCACATCTGGATTCAATGTTCAATTTTTAAAATGTGCATTGGTGTTCTGCCTGCATAGTATGTCTGTGTGAGGGTGTCTGCTCCCCTGGAACTGGAGTGACAGACACTTGTGAGCTGCCACATGGATACTGGGAATTGACCCCCAGTCCTCTCAAAGAGCAGCCAGTGCTCTTAACCCCTGAGTCATCCCTCTAGAGCCCAATGTTCAATTTTTAAAAAAACATACTTAGTTTTGTTCTCTCAGAATTTGATACATAGGTATAATGTTTACTTTCATTGCCCTAAGCTTTGGTTTTACTTTGGGTAGGGTTTAGGATTATTTGTTTGTTTGGTTTGTTGTTGGTTTGCTTGTTTTTTTTTTGTTATTGTTGTTGTTGTTGCTGTTTTGCTTGGTTTTTGTTGTTGTTGTTTTGGTTGTTTTTGCTTTGTTGTTGTTGTTGTTGGTGGTGGTTTACTGGTTTTTGGTTCTTTGAGCTAGAGTCTCAAGTAGTTTAGACTAGCGTCAAACACCCTAAGTAGCCCCAGATTGCCTTAAAGTTCTGATCCTTTTGCCTCCATCTTTCGATTACAGGTATGTGTATTAAAGATTTTCTTTACAAGGTATTTAGTGTGTGTGTGTGTGTGTGTGTGTGCATGTGTGTGTGTGTGTGTGTGTGTGTGTGTGTGTGTGTGTGTGTAGGGTGCACGGCCACCACAGTGCACATGTGGAGGTCAGAGGGCAATCTTTAGACTTGGTCTTTCTACCTTCATATGGGTCCTGGAGCTTGAACTTGGTTCTTCCACTTTGCACACAGCAAGGGCTTTGCTCTCTGAACCTCTCACTGGACCTGGACTGATAATTGTAAAGTGTTTTCATCTGTATCTCTTTAAAGCTTGTAGCTTGATAGAAATAAACCAAGGATGTTTTGGGTTATTCATGGTTTATTTTTGTCTCTGATGGTTTGCACTTTGCCATTTTCCCCAGTCCATGCAGGACTTCATTCCAGGTGGGCTCAGACCTACTCTGCTAAGGGAAGCCGGCAGTGACTGCTCTGATTCTTACACAGTGGTGTTTGTGGGGTTTTCATTAGGAAAGAGACTTTGAGGTACTGATTTTTTTCTTTTCTTTTCTTTTCTTTTTCTTTCTTTTTTTTTGTTTTTTGTTTGTTTGTTTTTTTTGAGACAGGATTTTTTTGTATAGCCCTGGCTGTCCTGGAACTCACTCTGTAGACCAGGCTGGCCTGGAACTCAGAAATCTGCCTGCCTCTGCCTCCCAATGAAAAGGAGTAACTAAAGCTTAGGACCTGTGCTGGCCAGGTAGAAGAATTATAAGTCTGAAGCTTGCCCACGTAGGCCTGGGAATGAGCAAGCAAGCTGTTGAACATTCTGGGAACTAGCAGGCCAAGAAGAGATAGATAAGACATGTCTGTGTGGGCTCAGGCAAGCAGGGACCTGTCTGGGCAAGATGACCCAACTGAATGATGAAGTATGGTTGGAGGCCAGCCAGATGCCCTGCTGCCTCAATACCACCCTTAGTAATTTCCCTATGCTCTGATCTGCATGTATTCTAGCTGGATTTGAATTAGCCATTTATGTATTGCTATGCTAATTCCTTTGTTCCTCTAGACCTCCTTCCTATAAAAACCCCTAACTCCTGAGCCTCGAGGTGGAGCCCTCTGTCTCCTGCGAGAGATATGGGTCCACCCGGAGCTCCGATATTAAACTACCTCTTGTGTTTACATCAAGATGGTCTCTTGTGTTTCCTTGGGTGCACATTCTCCTGGGACTTGAGCAAGGGTCTCCCTCCGGGGGTCTTTCACCAAGTGCTGGGATTAAATGTGGGTCCCCACCACTGCCCAGCTTTCCTCTACCATCTTTAGTTAAGAAACTAATATGATAGCTTTTATCTTGTTCCAGTTTCATTTTTAAATCTTAATATATATATATATTGAGACAGTCTCAAACTTTCAGTGGCTCTCCTGCTTTGGTCACTCTAGTGCTGGGATTACAGGCAACAGCACCACACCAGCTCAATTTGTTCAAGCTAAAAGGGACTAATGTCTTGAAAGGCCAATGAAAGTTCTGAAGGAAGTTAGCATCTCTTTTATTCTACCAAGCTGTTGGCCTAGCATGGTGCCTAAAATCTGCCTTTGATTCAGTGGTGGGTGATGTGGGGCATTTCCCCTTGCTTGTTTTCCCAGAAGTGGAAAGTTTCAGTCTCCATCTACACATATTATTTTTAAAAAAAACAAAACCAAAAAACAAACCAAAAGTGAGATGTGGTACCATTTGTGTTCTGAATACCAGATGCGTGGAGTTTGACTTCCACCACCAACAATACAAAACAAAACTCATGTGGGGGTCACTGCCTGCACATGACTTTAATTCCAACCCTTAGGAGGCAGGAGCAGGCTAGTCTCTTTGAATCCAGGGCCAGCAGGCTCTCCAGAGTGAGTTCCAGGATAGCTAGGGCTACACAGGGGTCCCCTGTCTCAACAACAAAGGAGCAAACAAAATCCCAAACCTCCAAGCAGTAGCCAACAATGGGGACCTATTTAGTAAAAAAGAAGAGTTCTGCTTTAAAAACCAAAACAAGTAAACAAAACTCTCAGGGCTTTGGAGATAACTCGGTGGATGAAATCTTCTTCCACCAAACCTGACAAGAACCAGTTCCTATGTAAGACTCTGTCAGCCTTAGCTTACAGGAGACCCTCTGAGTCAATCACATGGAGCCTGCTGGATGCAAAGAGCATGAGGATTTTTATGCCAGTGCCCTGAGGCCATCCCAGTCCCTAAGGACAGCAGGCTACTCTGTACAGCTTGTTCAGTGAACTTTTATGCGATTTTCAGGGGAGCAGCCATTAGACACAAGGGGATTGGTACAACAGTGTGATTTTTAAACTGATTGGTCTTTAGGGAAAGAGGTGGCAAGGACTTCCCTTATCTGGAGGTGGGCAAAGATCCACCCTGCTGAATGTGTCCCCACCCACAGGTTGGTTCTCACCCTGGGATCTGAAGAATGTTAATTAGCATTTCCCTTCCTAAGAGTTCCTGACCTTATCTTATTAAGGAAATTCCATCCCTCCTCTATTACCCCCCCCTCCATTCTTCTCAGATGTCTCTGTTTAATCGGATGTTACAACTACAAGCTGTCTTTCGACCTCCATTTGTGCTCTATGGAGAGAGTGCCCATTAACACACACCCTTCTCAACACAGACACACAAATACACTGGCCACAACCAGTTCCTGCAAACCATCATTACTGTCCAGGGTCATGTGTGGAGAAGTCAGAGAAAATTTTCAGAAGTTGGTTCTCTTCTTCTACCATGGAGATCCTAGGGTTCAAACTCAAGTCCTCAAGCTTAGCAGCAATGGTCCTTACCCACTGAGCTCTACCCACCAGCCCACATTTTCTCATAGCCTGGCTGGACTTGAACTCAATCCATAGCCAAAGGGGCCATTGAACTTCTGGTCCTCTTGTCTCTCTACCTTCCAAGACTTGAAACCACCCTGTGTGGGTTTGGAGAGTGATATTTGAATTGGGTGAAGGGTTTCAGGTAACCAACTCAGGCTGACCCCAAACTTGCTGTATAGCCAAAGATGGTCTTTACCTCCCAAGTACTGGCTTTAGAAAGGCTTAGGTGACTAGGCCCCGTCTTTGAGGCAGTCTCACTGTGGAGTGGAGGCTGGTGCCAATCTGTCCGCCTTAGCCTCCAAAGTGATAGCATTACAAAACCAGACCTTCCTGCCCAACCCAAAGCATGACTCTAGGCCCTTGTGCTTACAGGCAAGTGCTCTGCCACTGAGTTATGCCCCAGACCCTCTCTATTCTCTCTATTAGCTCCCTGCTTCCCTTTGTTTTTTAAGGCTTAAGTAAGGGAGAAGGGAAACTGTCCATGGCTAAGTACTAATTTCTCTGTCTCTCTCCATGTTTTTTCCAGTTTGTTTGCAAGCTTTACTCACTGGTGGCTTCTCTTCTCAGAACCCCTGCCTATGGTCGACCTGCTGTTAACCTGGATTGGTGACTGCCATGGAACACTTATTCAAGTCAGTCTTGCTATATACTCTATTTTTTTTTTCTTTTTTTCTCGAGACAGGGTTTCTCTGTATAGCCCTGGCTGTCCTGGTACTGACTCTATAGACCAGGCTAGCCTCGAACTCAGAAATTGCCAGCCTCTTCCTCCCAGATGCTGGGATTAAAGGCGTGTGCCACCACCGCCCTGCTTTGCTCTACACTCTGAACAACCCAGCTGTTTCCTCCCCCACTGTGACTTGTGTGTGTGACCTTGTGGTAAAAGAGCCCATGTCTTCTGGCGGGGCACCCCCAAGAGCGCCCTACTCATTTACCCTGAAGAAACACAGATGGATTGAGATTGATGTGACCTCCCTCCTTCAGCCCCTGGTGGCCTCAAGGGAGAGCAGCATTCACATGGCCGTCAATTTTACATGCAGAAAAGACCAGGCCCCAGAGGACTGAGTATTTAGCATGCCTCTCTCAGTGCCTCCCTCGATCATCTTGTATCTCAATGGCACATCACCCAAGCCTACCACTCATGGCAGTCCCTTCAGTCCACCTGGAGGCCTTCCCAGCATCCAGGCCAGGCCAGGCCAGTGTGGCTGCCCATCCTGTGAAAGAGGAGGCTGCTGAGGTGGAAAGATTTCTCTGGTACCCTCAAGGGCAGAAAGCCTTCCCCTCTGAAGCAAAGGGTCCACTTCTTACAGCATCCTTCAACCTCAGCGAGTACTTCAGACAGTTTCTTTTCCCCCAAAATGAGTGTCAACTCCATGACTTCAGACTGAGCTTTAGTCAGCTCAAATGGGACAACTGGATTGTGACCCCACATAAATACAACCCTAGGTATTGTAAGGGGGACTGTCCCAGTGTGGTCAGACATTGGTATGGCTCTCCTGTGCACACCATGGTCCAGAATATCATCTATGAGAAGCTGGACCCCTCAGTGCCAAGGCCTTCATGTGTGCCCGGCAAATATATCCCCTTGATTGTGTTGACCATTGAACCCCACGGCTCCATTGCTTACAAAGAGTATGAAGATGTGATAGCTACGGGGTGTACCTGTCGTTAGTGTGGGGGACACTACAACAATACCTCAAGCCTGTCAGGGAGAGCAATGCTGTGGGCCTTAGAGTGTCTGGGCAGAAAGCTTCCTGTGATCAATTTCTCCGTGCCCCACAGTGCACATTGTGTGAGCTGGGGCCATGTGTGTGGATGAGCATGGTGTATGCAGTATGCATAGGTGTAAAGGACACACTCACTGGTTGTTGCCATAAACCAAGGGAAATGGAGCTTATTTGGAGATCTCTTTTTTCCCCACAAGTGTTGTTTTCTTTTTTGTCGTAGTCAGGGTTTCTATTCCTGCACAAACATCATGACCATGAAGCAAGTTGGGGAGGAAAGGGTTTATTCAGCTTACTTCCACCTTGCTGTTGATCAACAGTGGAAGTCAGGACTGGAACTCAAGCAGGTCAGGAAGCAGGAGCTGAGGCAGAGGCCATGGAGAGATGTTTCTTACTGGCTTGCTTCTCCTGGCTCACTCAGCCTGCTCTCTTATAGAACCCAAGATTTCCAGCCCAGGGATGGCACCACCCACAAGGGGATCTACTCCCTTGATCACTAATGGAGAAAATGCCCCACAGCTGGGTCTCATGGAGGCACTTCCCCAACTGAAGCTCCCTTCTCTGTGATAACTCCAGCCTGTGTCAAGTTGACACACAAAACCAGCCAGTACATTTTTTTTCACATGTTCTTTTTATTGAAGGGTTTACTCACAGGCAGTATTTAAAGTCAGGCTTTTTAAATTAAAGGCCTAAACTATGACATTTTGTAAATATGACACTGGCAAAGAATGAGCATCTGGATAATTTAAACCCTCATTACCCGGAGTCCAAGTTTGTAACAAGGAACGTGAAGATCAGTGTCATTCAAAACCAACAACTGAGAGACCACAGGTGCCGGGTAACTTTGTCAGTGAAGAGAAAGGTCAGTTTGAGCCTTGCTGAGTGTGAAAGCAGCAACTAGTTCTCCTGTGGCAGGGTATCCATTGTGCTTCAGCACTTTGCCTGTAAAGTCTCTTTCTCCATCAGCAAATCCGAGTATCTCTGCTGCAGCTCTTTCTCTCGTTCCTGTTGCCGCTGCACATCTTCTTTTAGACACTCTAGCCTGTGGGGAATAGCAGAGTCTTCATGCTTCCCGAGTTCTTCAAAAGTGCGTAGCTCACAGTGAGCCTGCTCAATCTGGTCCATAAGTCATCCAACTGTTTCATGAGCCCCATAGCACGAGACTGGTAACCAGCAAGCAAAATTTTCATCTTCTTTTCCATCTTTGCAGCTCTCTTGGCTTCTGTTGTCATGTGACCCCTGTTGATCTCAAGTCTCTTTTCAAGTGATTCAATTCTGTCCTTTTTGCTAGCAAGATTAGCCCGAGTGTAGCGGCTCTGAGCAGGAAGATAGAGGACTTGACTGTAGCATTCTTCCCACACCTGGTTGTAAGCTTCACTGGAGAGTTCTCCGTGGCTCATTCCCTGTTTTACCACTTCCATCTCTTGTACCAGAACATCCTGGGCCTTTTTCAGATCTTCTCTGGAGAACTTCTCATAAGGACTATGCTCAAGATAAGTAATGTGCTCTGAATTGTTGGTAGCAAACCCGACATTTTTTCCTTTTTATTTCCAGATGGTTCATAGGGGTGATGTAGAAGATCATAATGAAGCATTGTAATAATTTCTTTTTTGATCAGTTCTTCACTCTTCTGTAAATCTGTTAGAGGTGGTTCTACATTTAAAGGTCTTAAAATAGTTTCATTTACTTCAGACGGTCTGGGTAGATCCTTCTGAACAGCTTTGTGCATTCGTTTCATTTCCTTTACATGCTCAGCATCTCATATGGCCTGCTTTCAAGAATCCACATCAGCAGCATCTTCGATGTAGGTGTCATCTATTTCACGCTCTTCCAGTTCCTTCTGAGCATTTTCTGGCAGAACAATTTCAAAATCATTCTGAGGCGCAGGGAGGCCAAACAACCCTAGACGGAGATGTTCACGAGATCCTCTTTCCATCTGCTTCACGTAAGAGGGGTCACTGGAGTCTGCCATTCCATCCTCTGGATTAATGTTTAACTTGTCTCTAAGTGGTGTCCTACCTGGGTGGCATTAGTGACTGGTTGAGGGGTTGTTCCACTCCGGGGAGTCAGCACTTCTGTTCCATTAGAGGGAGTTCTGAAAGGGGTAGACAGAACTGTATTTGGAGTCTGCACAACGTGCCCCTGTGGGGTCACACCAGAGAAGTCGCTCGCATGCAGCTGGGTATTAAGCCCACCTCTCAATGGAGTGTCCACACTGGTCAAGGCCATGAGGTTCTGAGCCTCCTGTAGAATCCTGTCTTGGGAGGCTGGTGTCCGTGGTGTTCTCAGAGTGATACTGTTGTTTGTGACATTGTACTCAGACAGGAGAGTGCTAGAAGCAGAGTTTGTGATTCCAGACTCCTCTGCCATCTGCCGCCCAACTGCACTGGCCTGGCCTACCTTGACAACTTCCTGGAGTTCAGCATCTGAGATCTGAGGGGCAGGCAACACAAGTTTGCTTCTCTTTTTAGTAAACTCAGAGACGCCGCCACTACTTTCAAGAATAGCTGATGGTAAGTCAGATTCCTTTTTCCTTTTTAAATGCTGTTTGTCTCTTTTTCGATCTCTTCCTTCTTTTTCAGATCTTAGCTCCCCATCAGGATCCTGCTGTCGTAATGTCCTGAAATCTGCATCAAGGGCCTGGTAATTCTCCTCAGAAGTATCATAAAAACCAAGAGCAGGCTTTTTTTCAAATGGGATTTCAGCATTATAATCAAGTCTTCTCTTCTTTTCCTTTCCTTCTGAATCTCTATGCCAGCGGCTCGAAGCTCTCGTCTTTTCTGGAGAGCAGCAAGGCGCCTTACTTCTTCCCACTGCTTTTCTCTTGCTTTCCTTTTAGCCTTCTTTCCCTGAGTATTGGCCAGACGGGCTCGAGCCTCAGAAAGCATCTCAAGTTCATCCTCCTCCATGTCTATTGGATCAGGCCGAGCTGGTTTGGTTTCTGGGTTTGGATCTATCTCTCCAGGCTTAAGTTTTCTGGGGTCATCTGTTGTTTCCTCTTCATTGTCCCTTTGGGCAGTTTTGTCCAGGAGGAATTCATAGTGTTCCAAGCACTGGGCTGCTGTTCTTCCTATGATAGGAGCAATGGTCCTCCACTGCGTTGGCATCAGCTTGGCCAAGTGCAAGAGTTGTTCTTCCTCTTCTCTGGACCATTCCGTTTTTTTAATCCTTGGCTCCAGCCATTCGTACCATCTGGCTTTGCACTGCTTTGCCAATTTCCTATGCAGCAATGAGGCAATCCTAGACCACTGGGTTTTCCCATATTTCATTACTGCTGCTTTCAGAATTTCATCCTCCATATTCCTCCACACTCCCCCCTTGATCATGATGTGGAGCATCTTGGCGGCCGAGTGTCCTGGTGAGGAAGCAGCTGCTGGGATGTTTCGAGAAAGTAGTAAGGGCGCTTCAGTCACTGGACGCAAAGCAGACCCCCGACTTCGAGATCGACCTTCTGCTTTCAAGTGTTGTTTTCAATGGACAAATTTATTAGCATAAGTCTTGAGTAGAAATGTAGCTGTGAACACTTCAGAGGGCTGTGGTTTTACCTAAAAGAAGAATAAACTGTTGATGGCATAAATTGTGTGTCTTATATTAAAAGACCACTTCTAGTTTTTCAAGACTGGGTTTCTCTGTGTAGCCCTGGCTATCCTGGAACTCACTTGGTAGACCAGGCTAGCCTCAAACTCAGAAATCTGCCTGCCTCTGCCTCCCAAGTGGTGGGATCAAAGTCGTGTGCCCCCACTGTCTGAAAGACCACTTCTATATTATGGTTTGAAGATGAGGCATCCTGATAGCCAGCCTTGGCTTGCCTTTAGCAAAAGGAAGGTGCACTAGTCAGGTTCTCTAGAATCACAGAACTTATGGTAGTCTCTATATAGTAAAGGAATTTATTGATTACTTACAGTCTGTATGTAGTCCAACTCCCAACAATGGTCAGCAGCAGTTGTGAATGGAAGGCCAAGGATCTAGTAGTTGCTCAGTCCCACAAGGCAAGTAGGTGCAGCTGAGTGAAAGCCTTCCTTCTTCCAATGTCCTTATATAGGTCTCCAGCAAAAGATGTGGCTGAGATTAAAGGTGTGTGCCACCACACCTTAAATCCCAGGTG
The DNA here is from genome assembly GCA_019843815.1 of Montemys delectorum. Classification (NCBI taxonomy): domain Eukaryota; kingdom Metazoa; phylum Chordata; class Mammalia; order Rodentia; family Muridae; genus Montemys; species Montemys delectorum. The sequence goes on along the minus strand of JADRCD010246868.1, from coordinate 2,959 downwards.
ACCTTGAATTCCGAGATGATCCTGTCTCAATCTTCTGGGATTCATAGCCACTTTGCCTCAAGATCTCCATGCCATGATTCCGGTCAGAAACTTGTATCTCTCAGCCTCCAGATTAAGGGCCCCAGGTGAGCCTTACAATTCAGGATTGTAGGTCATTCTGTATGTTTCTTGGAAAAAGGGGGGAGGACCCCACTCTCAGGGCTCAGGAACGACAACCCCAAACGCCACCAAGAAGTAAACTTGATGCAATCAGCAAGAGGCTCTTTTATTCAGCCCTGGGGTAGAGGAGTCTGGCCCCAAGCAAAAATTTAAACAGGTTTTTATACCTACACAGTTGCTGGGGCAGAGGGGAGACTAAGGAAAAGGAAAGTCCGGGGTGGTCTCTGATTGGTGCTGGCTTGTGCTAGGGTTCAGGAGCAGGTTAGCCACCTGGCAATTGTTTGTTACTTCTTTTTTCTT
>JADRCD010246867.1:0-10062 GCA_019843815.1 Montemys delectorum | reverse complement strand
GTAAAGGAGGGCTGATTAGCTCATCGTCAGACGAATCAGAACTGTCGCCACTGTAACTGCTGCTTGTGTCCCTGGATGATGATTTTGAGGGATCACTGATGGCACTTGAGCTTGATGGTGCTGGTTCAATATCTTCAATTTGTTTTTGTAATTCTTTTTCTCTGTTCATTTCTTCCTCTTTTTCTCTTGCTTCCAGTGTTTTCCGGCTCCTTTCCACCGCTGTCCTTCGAGTTTGCTCAAACATGGCCTCCAGGTCAAATGTGCGAGCTTTCTTCCCGAATCCAGTGAAGCCCATGGTGACTGCCAGCTGAGGGTCGGGTCCAGCCTTGTCTGCGCCTGTCACTTTGCTGGACCCAGAGTGCTCCATGGCTGCCTGAGCCCACAGCCTCCGTAGATGCAGCAGCACGAGACTTCCGGCAAGCCTCAAGAATAAACTGTTAATGGCATAAATTGTGTGTGTTTTATTAAAAGACCACTTCTATATGATGGTTTGAAGATGGGCCATCTGATAGCCAGCTGTGGCTTGCCTTTAGCAAAAGTAAAGTGTATTTGTCAGGCTTCTCTTCAGTCACAGAACTTATGGTAGTCTCTATATAGTAAAGGAATTTATTGATGACTTACAGTCTGTATGTAGTCCAACTCCCTACAACGGTCAGCAGCAGCTGTGAATGGAAGGCCAAGGATCTAGCAGTTGCTCGGACCCCGGAGGCAAGCAGGCAAAGCTGAGTGAGAGCCTTCCTTCTTCCAATGTCCTTATATAGGTCTCCAGCAAAAGGTGTGGCCCAGATTAAAGGTGTGTGCCACCACACCTTTAATCCCAGGTGACCTAGAACTCAGAGATCATCCTCACTTAATCTCCTGGGATTTATAGCCATTATGCCTAAAGATCTCCATGCCAAGATTCAGGTCAGAAACTTGTATCTCTCAGCCTCCAGATTCTGCCCACAATTAATGGCCTTCCAATTCAGGATTGAAGTTCATTCCAGATCTAGTCAAGTTGACAAGCAGGAGTAGCCAGTACAGAAGGTGAACTTGGTTGCTGAATGCTGGGAAGAGAGTCATGGGACTCTAGTTAGATTGGATGGGCAGTGCCTACTAAGTGTGAGTTGGATGACCACAGTGTTAATTCTGCCATGGCCAGCTTACAGCAATCAGGCGAGTCACATAAAATAATATAACCTGTGTCTCATCCATTTAAGGGAAACTGGCTTTCTCGTTTTTCCATGAAAACATATGTTCAGAGTTTTTTGTTAAATTTTTAGAAAGGGTCTCACAATGTAGCCCTGGCTACCCTGGAATTGGCTTTGTAAACCAGGCTGTGCTCAAACTCACAGAAATGTGCCTGCCCCTACCCCTGCTTCTGCCTCCCAAGTGCTAAGATCAAAAGTGTGTGCCACCTCACCTGGTTTCAATGTTCAATTTTTAAAATGTGCATTGGTGTTCTGCCTGAATAGTGTGTCTGTGTGAGGGTGTCTGCTCCCCTGGAACTGGAGTGACAGACACTTGTGAGGTTCCACATGGATACTGGGAATTGACCCCCAGTCCTCTCAAAGAGAAGCCAGTGCTCTTAACCCCTGAGTCATCCCTCTAGAGCCCAATGTTCAATTTTTAAAGAACATACTTAATTTTTTTCTCTCAGAATTTGATACATAGGTATAATGTTTACTTTCATTGTCCTAAGCTTTGGTTTTACTTTGGGTAGGGTTTTGGATTGTTTGTTTGTTTGGTTTGTTGTTGGTTTGCTTGTTTTTGCTTTGTTGTTGTTGTTAGTTTGCTTGTTTTTGCTTTGTTGTTGTTGGTGGTGGTTTACTGGTTTTTGGTTCTTTGAGCTAGGGTCTCAGGTAGTTTAGACTAGCCTCAAACACACTAAGTAGCACCAGATTGCCCTAAAGTTCTGATCCTTTTGCCTCCATCCTTCGATTATAGGTATGTGTATTAAAGATTTTCTTTATAATGTATTTAGTGTGTGTATGTGTGTGTGTGTGTGTGTGTGTGTGTGTGTGTGTGTGTGTGTCTAGGGTGCACAGCCACCACAGTGCACAGGTGGAGGTCAGAGGACAATCTTTAGACTTGGTCTTTGCTTTCTACCTTCATATGGGTCCTGGAGCTTAAACTTGGTTCTTCCACTTTGCACAGCAAGGGCTTTGCTCTCTGAACCTCTCACTGGACCTGGACTGATAATTGTAAAGTGTTTTCATCTGTATCTCTTTAAAGCTTGTAGCCTGATAGAAATAAACCAAGGAGGTTTTGGGTTATTCATGGTTTATTTTTGTCTCTGATGGTTTGCACTTTGCCACTTTCCCCAGTCTATGTAGGACTTCATTCCAGGTGGGCTCAGACCTGCTCTGCTAAGGGAAGCTGGCAGTGACTTCTCTGATTCTTACACAGTGGTGTTTGTGGGATTTCATTAGGAAAGTGACTTAGAGGTATTGATTTTTTTTTCTTTACTTTTCTTTTTCTTTCTTTTCGTTTTTTTTGGGTTTTTGTTGTTGTTGTTGTTGTTGTTGTTGTTGTTGTTGTTGTTTTGGGTTTTTTTTTTGTGTGTGTGTGTGTAGCCCTGGCTGTCCTGGAATTCAGAATTCTCCCTGCCTCTGCCTCCCAAGTGCTGAGATTAAAGGCCAGTCCCCACCACTGCCCAGCTTTCCTACACCATCTTTAGTTAAGAAACTAATATGATAGATTTTATCTTGTTCCAGTTTCACTTTAATTTTTTTTTTCTTTTTTTATGTTTTGAGACAGTCTCAAACTTTCAGCGGCTCTCCTGCTTTGGTCACTCTAGTGCTGGGATTATGGGCACACAGCACCACACCAGCTCAACCTGTTCAGGCTAAAAGGGACTAAGCCTTGAAAGGTCAATGAAAGTTCTGGAGGTAGTTAGAATCTCTTATTCTACCAAGCTGTGGGCCTAACATGGTGCCTAAAACCTGCCTTTGATCCAGTGGTAGGTGATGTGGGGCATTTCCCCTTGCTTGTTTTCCCAGAAGAGGAAAGTTTCAGTCTCCATCTACACATAGTATTTTTAAAAAAAAAACAAAAACAAAAAACAAACCAAAAGTGAGATTTGATACTATTTGTGTTCTATACACCAGATGCCTGGAGTTTGACCTCCAGTACCAACAAGACAAAACAAAACTCATGTGGGGTCACCCCTAACACATGACTTTTATTCCAAATCTTAGGAGGCAGGAACAGGCTAGTCTCTTTGAGTTCAGGGCCAGCAGGCTCTCCAGAGTGAGTTCCAGGATAGCTAGGGCTACACAGGGGTCCCCTGTCTCAACAACAAAGGAGCAAACAAAATCCCAAACCTCCAAGCAGTAGCCAACAATGGGGACCTGTTTAGTAAAAAAGAAGAGTTCTGCTTTAAAAACCAAAACAAGTAAACAAAACTCTCAGGGCTTTGGAGATAACTCGGTGGATGAAATCTTCTTCCACCAAACCTGACAAGAACCAGTTCCTATGTAAGACTCTGTCAGCCTTAGCTTACAGGAGACCCTCTGAGTCAATCACATGGAGCCTGCTGGATGCAAAGAGCATGAGGATTTTTATTCCAGTGCCCTGGGGCCATCCCAGTCCCTAAGGACAGGAGGCTACTCTGCACAGCTTGTTCAGTGAACTTTTATGCAATTTTCAGGGCAGCAGCCATTAAACATAAAGTGATTGGTAAAATAGTGTGACTTTTTAAACTGATTGGTCTTTAGGGAAAGAGATAGAAAGGACTTCCCTTGTTTGGAGCAAACTGCTGGGTCTCTTTTCTGGTGCAAAGGTCCACCTTGTGGAATATGTCCCCACCCACAGGTTTGTGCTCACTCTGTGATCTGAGGAATGTTAATTAGCCTTTCTCTTCTGGAGAGTTCCTGAGCTTATCTTATTAATCAACTTCCAGCCCACGCTCCCACACCACTCCAGTGTTCTTCTTAGGTGTCCCTGTTTACTTGGATCTTAACCTACAAGCTGTCTTTGTGCTCCATGGAGAGAGTGCCCATTAACACCCACCACTGACAAACAGACACACACATACACTGGCCACCAGTTCATGCAAACCATCATAACTGTCCAGGGAAGTTGTGGATATTTAAAGCCACAATCCCTGCCCCCAGCCCATTTTACTGCAGCAGCCTTATAGCCTCCGTGTGTTTCCAATCTGACTGTGTGATTACCACGGCAGGCAAATGTTCTCAGTTGACTAGTTCCCTCCAGGGCTAGAATGTCTTCAGGCTTAGCCAGTGTTACTTTCTGTGGTCTCCTGGCTGTGCCTGCAGGGATTCGGACACAGGGAGGTCCTCTCCTCCGATGTCTGTGTTTGCAACAAACTGCTGGGTCTGAAACCAGAGGACAGAATGACTGTCTCTGGCTTTACATCCCCAGCAAATCTGTTTTTTTGAGATGAAATGTATTTGCATGTGTATTTGGGGATGAGGGTCATGTGTGGAGGGGTCAGAGAAAATGTTCAGAATCTGGTTCTCTTCTTCCACCATGGAGATCCTAGGGTTCAAACTCAAGTCCTCAAGCTTATGGTCCTTGCTCACTGAGCTCTACCCACCAGCCCACATTCTCTCATAGCCTGGCTGGTCTTGAACTCAATCCATAGCCAAAGGGGCCAGTGAACTTCTGGTCCTCTTGCCTCTACCTTCCAAGACTTGACCCACCCTGTGTGGGTTTGGGGAGTGATATTTGAAAGGGGTGAGGGGTCTCAGGTAGCCAACTCAGGCTGACCTCAACCTTGCTGTATAGCCAAAGATGGTCTTTACCTCTAAGTACTGGCTTTCTAGGCTCAGGTTACCAGGCCCAGGTGTGCATGCTCGACAAATGTGTTTGAGGCAGTCTCATTATGGAGTGGAGGCTGGTGCCAATCTGTCTGCCTTAGCCTACAAAGTGATGGTATTACAAAACCAGACCTCCCTGCCCAACCCAGAGCATGACTCTAGGCCCTCATGCATACAGGCAAGTGCTCTGCCCCTGAGTTATACCCCAGACCCTCTCTATTCTATTAGCTCCCTGCTTCCCTTTGTTTTTGAGGCTTAAGTAGGGGAGAAGGGAAACTGCCTATGGCTAAGTACTAGTCCCTCTGCCTCACTTCCTGCTTTCTCCAGTTTGTTTGCAAGCTTAACTTACTGGTGGCTTCTCTTCTCAGAACCCCTGCCTATGGTGGACCTGCTCTTTAACCTGGACCTGGCGATTGCCATGGAACACTTACTCAAGTCTGTCTTGCTCTACACTCTGAAGAACCCAGCTGCTTCCTCCTCCACTGTGACCTGTGTGTGTGACCTTGTAGTAAAAGAGCCCATGTCTTCTGGCGGGGCACCCCCAAGAGCGCCCTACTCATTTACCCTGAAGAAACACAGATGGATTGAGATTGATGTGACCTCCCTCCTTCAGCCCCTGGTGGCCTCAAGGGAGAGGAGCATTCACATGGCCATCAATTTTACACGCCAAAAAGACCAGGCCCCAGAGGACTGAGTGTTTAACATGCCTCTCTCAGTGCCTCTCTCATCTTGTATCTCAATGATACAAGCACCTAGGCCTACCACTCATGGCAGTCCCTTCAGTCCACCTGGAGGCCTTCCCAGCGTCCTGGCCAGGCCAGTGTGGCTGCCCATCCTGTGAAAGAGGAGGCTGCTCAGGTGGAAAGATCTCCCCGGCACCGTCGAGGCCAGAAAGCCACCTGCTCTGAAGCAAAGGGTCCACATCCTACAGCGTCCTTCAACTTCACCGAGTACTTCACACAGTTTCTTTTTCCCAAAAACGAGTGTGAACTCCATGGGTTCAGACTGAGCTTTAGTCAGCTCAAATGGGACAACTGGATTGTGGCCCTGCACAGATACAACCCTAGGTACTGTAAAGGGGACTGTCCCAAGGGTGGGCACACATTGGTATGTCTCTCCTGTGCACACCCATCCCCTTGAGCGTGTCGATCATTGGACCTGATGGCTCCATTGCTTACAAAGAGTATGAAGATATGATATCTACCAGGTGCACCTGTCATTAGAGTGGGGGACACTACAACAATGCCTCAAGCCTGCCTGTCGGAGCAATGCTGTGGGCCTTAAGAGTCCTTGGCAGAGAGCTTTCTGTGATCAATGTCTCTGTGCCCTATAGTGCATGTTGTGTGAGCTGTGGAAGTGTGTGTGTGTATGAGCATGGTGTGTGCAATTTCTATAGGTATAAAGGACACTCTCACTGGTTGTTGCCATAAACCAAGCGAAATATAGATCACTTAGAGTTCTCTTTTTATTTTATTTATTTTACTTTTTGGGAGGGAGAAGCAGTCTCAAAGTGAGAGAGAAGCAGTCACAAAGAGGGAGGACTTTCTTCGTTGGGAACACAGAGGGGCAGAGGTTCTGTGACTCCAGTAATGTACCCAGGCTGAAGGAATAGGCCACAGCATCTCCTCTACATCCTGTACCCTCTCCCAACACAAAGGGAAAGCACAAACACCCACCCTCTAGCCCTGCTCACTAACACTCTTAAGGGCCTTCTCCAGTACCCAAAAAAGTAATGATGCCCCCACCCCACCTCAACACATACTCAAAGTTAGGCCAAAGAGAACACTTCAGGAACACTTCTTGGTGGAGCCAAAGCCAGAGAAGCCCATCACAGCTGCCATTTGATCCTCCTCCTCACCAGTCAAGTCCTCTTCGGCCCTCCTCCTCCTCTTCTTCTTCTGTTTCTTGTGTGCTTTAGCCTTTTTCTCTTCTTCTCTGAGCTCCTTCATCCTTTTTCAAAATCATAATCTTTCTGCTTCTCTTCCTTCTTCTTTTTGTTAACCTCAAAACGTTTCTTTACCTGATCCAGAGTGGAACGCTCCACGCGCGTAGACATACCTAGGTTTCGCTGATGTTTCTTTCCACTGATGTGATCCAGGAAGTTAATGGAGTCCTTCAGCACACAGTCACAGACACTGCAGTAGTAGCCTCCCATTTCAGACTGTGGGGTCGTCTTGGTGATAACAATTGTCTTCCCAAGCTTGGACTCCAGGTCCACCTTGTAATCTCTGTGCTGTAGGTGCTCCCGCTGACTGGCTGACCTGGTTTTCCATCTTTCCTTACTCTCTCTTCCATGAGTCTCTTCTCCACGAGCTTCTCATATTCATCTCTGTCCCACTTTCGGGGAAAGTCCAAGGTTTTTGTTCAGCTACCAGACGCCATCTTCACAGTGAAGTGAACTAGCCACGAGTGTGGTTTTCAATCGACAAATTTGTTAGCTTAAGTCTTGAGTAGAAATGAAGCTGCGAACATTTCAGAGTGCTGTGGTTTTACCTAATAGAAGAATAAACTGTCGTTGGTATGAATTGTGTGTGTTCTATTAAAAGTCAGCTTCTATATGATAGCTTGAGGATGGGACACCCTGATAGCCAGCCTTGGGTTGCCTTTAGCAAAAGGAAGGTGCACTAGTCAGAGTTTGCTAGAGTCATAGAACTTATGGTAGTCTCTATATAGTAAAGGAATTTATTGATGACTTACAGTCTGTGTGTAGTTCAACTCCCTACAATGGTCAGCAGCACCTGTGAATGGAAATCCAAGGATCTAGCAGTTGCTCAGTCCCACAAGGCAAGCAGCTGAAGCTGAGTGAGAGTCTTCCTTCTTCCAATGTCCTTATATAGGTCTCCAGCAAAAGGTGTGGTCCAGATTAAAGGTGTACACTACACCTTTAATCCCAGATGACCTAGAACTCGGAGATCATCCTGACTTAATCTCCTAGGATTCATAGCCACTATGCCTCAAGATCTCCATGCCAAGATTCAGGTCAGAAACTGTATCTCTCAGTCTCCAGATTAGGGCCACAGGTAACTGCCTTCCAATTCAGGATTGTATTCATTCCAGATAGAGTCAAGTTGACAAGCAGGAGTAGCCAGTACAGAAGGTGAACTTGGTTGTTGAATGCTGGGAAGAGAGCCATGGGACTCTAGTTAGGATGGATGGGCAGTGCCCACTAAATGTGACTTGGATGACCACAGTGTTAATTCTGCTATTGCCAGCTTACAGCAATCAGCCAAGTCACATAAAATAATATAACCATTTAAGGGAAATTGGCTTTCTGGTTTTTCCATGAAAACCTATGTTCAGAGTTTTTTGTTAAATTTTGAGAGAAGGTCTCACAATGTAGCCCTAGCTGTCCTGGAATTCTCTGTGTTGACCAGGCTGGCCTCAAAAATAACAGAAATCTGCTGCCTCTACCCCTGCTTCTGCCTCCCAAGTGCTAAGATCAAAAGTGTGTGCTACCACACCTGGATTCAATGTTCAATTTTTAAATGTGCATTGGTGTTCTGCCTGAATAGTGTGTCTGCGTGAGGGCGTCTGCTCCCCTGGAACTGGAGTGACAGACACTTGTGAGGTTCCACATGGATAGTAGGAATTGACCCCCAGACCTCTCAAAGAGCAGCCAGTGCTCTTAACCCGAGTCATCCCTCTAGAGCCCAATGTTCAATTTTTTAAAAAATTCTTAATTTTGTTCTTTCAGAATTTTATACATAGGTATAATGTTTACTTTTATTGCCCTACGCTTTGGTTTTACTTTGGGTAGGGTTTTTGTTGTTGGTTTGCTTGCTTTTGTTTTATTGTTGTTGTTGTTGGTGGTGGTTTACTGGTTTTTGGTTCTTTGAGCTAGGTCTCAGGTAGTTTAGACTAGCCTCAAACACCCTAAGTAGCCCCAGATTGCCTTAAAGTTCTGATCCTTTTGCCTCCATCTTTCAATTACAGGTATGTGTATTAAAGATTCTCTTTATAATATATTCAGTGTGTGTGTGTGTGTGCGTGTGTGTGTGTGTGTGTGTGTGTGTGTGTGTGTGTGTGTGTAGGGTGCACGGCCACCACAGTGCACAGGTGGAGATCAGAGGGCAATCTTTAGACTTGGTCTTTGCTTTCCTCCTTCATGTGGGTCCTGGAGCTTGAACTTGGTTCTTCCACTTTGCACAGCAAGGGCTTTGCTCTCTGAACCTCTCACTGGACCTGGACTGATAATTGTAAAGTGTTTCCATCTGTATCTCTTTAAAGCTTGTAGCCTGATAGAAATAAACCAAGGAGGTTTTGGGTTATTCATGGTTTATTTTTGTCTCTGATGGTTTGCACTTTGCCACTTTCCCCAGTCCATGCAGGACTTCATTCCAGGTGGGCTCAGACCTGCTCTGCTAAGGTAAGCTGGCAGTGACTGCTCTGATTCTTACGTGGGGGGGGGGGGTAGTTTTATTAGGAAAGAGACTTAGAGGTACTGATTTCTTTTCTTTTCTCTTCTCTTCTCTTCTCTTCTCTTCTCTTCCCTTCTTTTCTTTTCTGTTTTTTGAGACAGAATTTCTCTCTGTAGCCCTGGCTGTCCTGGAACGCACTCTGTAGGACATGCTGGCCTCGAACTCAGAAATCTGTCTGCTTCTGACTCCCAAGTGCTGAGATTAAAGGCCTGTGCCACCACTGCCTGGTTAAGTTAGCACTTTTTAAAAAGTTTTTAACTTAATTTTTTTTATTTTTTTGGTGTGGTGGTACTAAGGATTAAATTGGGGGAGGGTCACTTATCCTATCTACACTCTCTGCTACTACATCCCTGGCTAGTAGCAATGATTACACTGTTTTGTTTGTTTCCTTTGCCATCTGGGTTTTTATTTGGCCTCGAACTCAGAAATCTGCCTGCCTCTGCCTCCCAAGTGCTGGGATTATGGGCGTGTGCCACCACTGCCTGCCTGGTCCTGATTTTTAAACAGTAAAAAAATTGCATTTTTTAATGTATCTGAGTGCTTTCCCTGCACGTATGTATGTACATGTGTGTGTGTGTGTGTGTGTGTGTGATGTGTGTGTGTGTGTGTGTGTGTGTGATGTGTGTGTGTGTATGAGTGTATATATGCACTGCATACATGCCTGGCTAGTGTGGAGTTGAGAAGCTGCTGAATCACATAGAACTAGATGCACTTGGTAGTGAGCCACCATGTGGAAGCTGAGAACCTCTGCAACAGCAGCCATTGCTCTTACCCTCGGAGCTTTCTCTGCAGCCCTAGGTTTTTTCTTTCTTTCTCTCTCTCTCCCCCTCTCTCCTCTCTCTCTCTCTCTCTCTCTCTCTCTCTCTCTCTCTCTCTCTCTC
>JADRCD010246866.1:0-22693 GCA_019843815.1 Montemys delectorum | reverse complement strand
CCGTTGGGTGGGTTCCGGGGTCAGACACAGCTCATTAGTTTCCCACGCCAAGCGTCTTTACCCTGGACCACCTCCCTGGTCCTTCTCATCTTCCGTCATCTATATAATTACATTCACTTATTGCCTTACTCAAGTTTGCAACAGATCATGTACTTCATTGTTGTTGTTTTTAAAATACTACTCTTTGAATTAATTTATTGTTCTATCAGTTTTTGTTTCTCTTTTGCTTAAAATGAAATTTTATCTCCATACATTTTCTTCTCCTAACTTGTAAAAATATTTCTAGATAGATACTACATTTTAAAATGTGTATTTCCATCATTAAAAACAAGACAGGCATTGCGGACCTGCTATTGTCAGCTTAGAGGACTCATTTGGTTGCATCTCATTTATTGACACATGAGGCTTTCTCCTTTTTCACTGCTTATTATGGAGTTAAAATTTTAGTTTTAGGATCTTCTTGACCAAATTTCTTTTTAGAAATGTTCCATATTTTAAAATTCCAAGTAGTTACCTAGATTTTGGGGCCAATATTTTACAATTTATTCTTAACTTCTTGGATTATTCATCATTTTAATTTGTAACATTTCCTCTATGGATATCTGTATATATGTATATATGTGTGTCCAATTTTAGTCAACATTTGTTGCTCTAGCAAAGCTATATATTTTACAGGAGGAGACATTAATATTGTTCTAGATATTTTATTTATTTTGGTTTTAATATACTATTCACGCCTCTCTTTATTTTCACTTGGATATCATATTATCTCACTCTAAAAGAGGTGTCATGGTATCATACTTGACATGGTCTCATCTTGTATGGGACACACCCACAGCTCTTAGCGATCTCATTGTGACAATCACTGTCTCATTATAAATGTTTTATTGGAGTCATTTGGCAGTGCAGTTTCCAGTTAAATATGCAAGATTACACATCAATATCACTGACTAAGTGACACCCACACAAGGCCACAGCAGTGAGATATTTACTATTTGTGATTTGGAGAGTGGGAACCAATCTGACCTGGGTGATGATCCTTCTAGGGCTAAACTATCAAATAGTGGATGCACCAGCGTCCTGGGTAGCAGTTACCAGATAGTGTGTGGAACACATTACACAGACACATCTTCACGATGTTGAGTGAAACAATGAGTGTAGAATGTGGTTAAGTGCAGCTTCACTTTGTAACTGAAAACCATGTGTTGTTGGGACCTGCAGTGCACATACTCCAAGCACTGAGGTGGAAGGATTGTATGAAGCTCAGAAGCTTGAGATGAGTCTGGACAATACAACAAGACAAACAAAAAATGTGTTGAAGACATCACTGCACAGTTTCCAGAAGCATCCAAATGAAACACCCTGGAATAGTCCATCGCTATGTTAAAGTGAGGAAACAGGGGTGGGAGGAGGGATTTGCATAAAGGAAATACGCCAGCTGACAAGCAAGAGAGGGATCTAATGTGGAGCATAGGTGGTGACTGACATGACTCTACCTGGGCTCCTCCCTTCCCAAAAACAATAGCAGCAACAATTGCAAAACTGACAAATGCACTGGGAGACTGAAAACTGGCAGGCTGCCACTCTGAGTGTTCCTGCCAGGAGTCTGGCTGTCATAGTATGTGTAATGTGAGGAGATCACTGTGTGGGGCATGTTGTAAGAAGTGTGTGATGACTCCCTATAGACTCCATTGTGGCCTCTGTATGCAGAGCGGATGCTCTTGTAGTGGGTGGGGTTATGAAGGTGGCTTGGATGAAGACCATGACAATGGAAACCAGCAGACTCGGGTAGCCTCTGTTGATAAACTAAGGGTGAGGAAAGGTGCCATTTATGCTTCTGCCTCAACAACTGGATTTAGCCATTATCAAAAGTTGGGGCAAGGAGGATAAATGGGAAAACTAAGAACTTCTGCTTTGGATTATTTATTCAGTTACATTTCACATCCCTCTTAGTCATTCCATAAAAATAACAACCAAGCAATTGGTTATATGGCTCGAAGATACACATCTAGGGGCTGAATTTGGTATACAGAGACTTAAGTATTTGGCTCCAAGACTCTGTATTCAGGTCATCTTGGCCAAGTCACACAATTTCTGGGGCTTTACGTATAAAATGACAACACTATGTCTTTCTTGGGGTATTATGAATATTAATTCAGGTAAAATGCATCTAAAAATGTGGTATACAGTACACCACATAGCAAATGCTTGATAAAGGCCCCTCTGGCTGGGGACCAGCAACAGCATCAAGTAAAAGAAGTTGACGGTACAAAGGTAATGGCAAAGTTTTTTGGCCATTGTAAATAACTTGCAGTAAGTAACCCTGATAGCCTTTTATTCAGGAGGTGGCATAATTGGATAACCCTACTGGCATCAGCAGATTGTTAAAGTATTAGCGTTTGGCCTTGTTTATTCTGACCATAGACACATAGGTTATTGTTATAAACAGCAAACAATCAGCAAAACTGTGATTCTGCAAGGATATGCTTAGAAGTGATGATCAATGGAGGTCTTGTGATCTGAAAGGCATTTGGATTAGTCTCAACAGCTCTCAGATCTGCACTGGCCCCTCGGGTTTGCTACCAGCTTGTGTATGGTCCTCTTTTCTCTCTTGTACTCAGACTGTGTTTTTGAGTAGTAAGCAATTGGAGCCTCGGGGACAGCTGGCATTTTGTAGCTAAGCAAAGTTCCAGAGCCACAAAGTGAAGTATCAGTATTTTATATTTATCATAATGTATCAACACAGATGCTGAGGTCAGCTGCCATCCAACATTTCAGCAAATATTTTCCTTCAGAGGCACCCAACAGCTTACCTGTGATTACAAGTAGCGATTCAGCATTTCAAAGAGGTTGGCTTTCACGAAGGAGGAGTTACCTAAACATCCACAGAAACTTGAGATCATTTTATTTGAGGGGTCAGTTGGACTGGAGATGATCCATACTTTAGCTTACATGAGGTAAGCATCCATCCACAGCGTAGCAGGAGCCAGAGATGCTGGTGGCTCTTGACTTGGCATAAACTCCTCATTTGTTTATGGATTTGACATAACAAGTGAGGATGAGCCTTTATGAGTCTTTCAGAAATTCGTCCTTTCTTAATCCCATGAGTAGAATAATTAATGCACAGACAGGTATTAATTGATTGACATATCAGAGAAAAAAAACTATTGAAAAAGAAGAATGTGGGAAGCAGGAGGAAGAAAGGTCTTCAATGGATCTGGAGTTAACCAGAACTGTACCCTACTAAGTGTTAGAACAACAACTTTTTAATTACTGTCACGTTCTGTGGGTTGAGATGAAGGTCAGCGTTTGGCTGGCTGAGTCTACAGCCTTGTGAGGTGGCAAGGGTTCTCGAGTAGTTCTCATTCAGTGTCTGGTCCACTTTTCTGGTCCTCACATTTCTGGTGTTTTGGGGGTGATGTCAGAAAGTTTGGCTTGGTGACCCCTTTCCTTGTCTATGAGGCCTGTGAGTTTTTTCCAATATATTTTCTTAAGTAAAATAGTAGGAGTTATTTTTTCATTAAATTATTTTATTTATTTACATTCTGAATGTTGCCTCTTCCAGGTCCCCCCTGTTGTGCTTGCAGATAGGAGCCTTGCATGGCTGTCCTCTGAGAATCTCAACCAGCAGCTGACTGAGACAGATGGAGATACTCACAGGTCACTGAGATCAAGGACCCCTATGGAAAAGTTAAGGGAAGGACTGAAGGAGCTGAAGGAAATGGCGACCCCATAGGAAGAATAGTAGGAGTTACCTTCCAAGAGACAGGACTCTTAGCATCAGGCCTGGCTCTGAAGCAGCATTATTTCTGCTTTGTCTCATTGATCCAAAGGTTACAGGCCACCATTATCCACCAGAAGGACCAAGAGTCCAGCTCTAAAGTGATGAGAGTCTAAGAATATTAACCACAGAGCAATGGGCTATTCTGTGATTGTTACAGTGTCTCAATAGCATGGACAGGTGACATTACCTTCGTGTGACAGTATGGGTGCTAGGGCTGGGCTGCGTGGTTCTTAAATAGAAGCCTCTGTGATCTTAGCAATGAGAGTCCATAAATGGTTTTTAAAGTCAACTTTATTAAGGAGTACTTTAAATGAGGTGATGTGTACTAACATTAGAGTTCACTTCTGTTCATTTTCGTGAGTATATGTACCCACATTAATACTAATACAGCTCAGACAAAGAGTGATTCCACTCCCTGAAGCATGCGCTATTTCCCTGTACCTCCTTTTCTAGTTAATTTCACCTAAACTGGAACCCAGTCGAACAGGGAACTGTTAACACCATCACTGAGAACTATCCCTTGCAGGACATAACACAAATAGACACAAGAAGCACATGCTTTCTCATGTCTGACTTCAGTCATTCAGTGATTCACTTGTCTTTTCTTCCTGACCCAAATTCTTTGTCACTGGTCAGAAACATTCCATTACATGGTTATAACTAAAATTTATTTGTGCATGTTCATGTTGATAGAGTTTAGCATCATTTCTAGTTTAGGCTCTCCTGAATAAAGCCATTATTTATCATGTACACAAATCCATGTGTGGACATGTTTGTCTTTCTACTATACCTCAGAATAGGAATTTATGAAAATGGTTCTATAGACATTTTATGATAGCACACTATCTGTTCATCAAGTTTGCCAGTACTTAATATTGTCTTATGTATATTGGTTAGTATGATTAGTTCCTCCGATTAGGCTAGGCTGGCTGCTCAATGAGCCCCAAGGGTCTACCTGTCTTCACCTTCCTAGTGCTGAGATTAAAACATAAACAAACAAACTTTACATAATGCTGGAGATTGAACTCAGGTCTTCAGGCCTGCATGGCAAACGCTTTACTGAGCCTTTCTCCCCAGGTCTTGTCTTTCAAAATTGTAGACATTCAGTGCATATGTAAGGGACCTTTCTTTATTTTAAATGATATGACTCAGATAATTATATGAGTGTGCACTTATACCTCCTGAAAAATGTTTATTCAGGTATTTTCTATGTCTGAATATTTCCTCACTTTAAAAAGGATAATATTAGATGTACACATACCTCAGAGAGAGTTTTCACTAAGGAATACGTGAGAGTGAGTGCTGTATACCTCATTCCAAATGTTATTTCATTCCCAATTAAGCTTATAAACACAGAAAGCCGGCTTCATGGGAACTCTAATATGGAATAGGGAAAGGAATAAAAATGTAAACATTGACCAGTATTTGTTTATAGAAAGAGGATAGATCCTTTATCTAGAGATTATAGATAGTGGTAAAAGAATGAAAGGAAACAGGGGTGATCCATGTTCTACTCCTGAATATAAAGAGTTAGGAAGGGTTTCAACGGGAGGGGCAGAGAAGAAACTCAGAGCACAGAAAGGACTTATGCCAGGTCACAGCATGAACAGTACATCCCCAGGGAGAAGAGAGGGCCCGAAAGGCTGGCCTACTGGTACCAACAGAAAGTCAGAGAGTGAGAAAGAGCTCCTGCATACAGAAAATGTGGTGAATAAAAGCAGAACAGTGTACTTATCGACTATAATTAGAAGTTATATAGATAGATAATGTCAATGCTTATAAATGGCTAACAGAACATGATGAACATATTATTTGGAATAATGCAGAAAACATCTAAACCATCAGCTGTTAGTATCAGACAACACTAAGAGAATTTCAGCCCTGGGAATCAGACAGACCTGGGGATTATTCAGGGTGAGTCGAAGGAGTTACACCTAAAATATTTTTCATGTTGACTTTTGAAAACTTAGCTTGATCTTATCTTTATCTTTTCCCTTTATCTGCCTGTACATCTGTCCCTCCCTCCCTTTCTCCTCCCCTCCTTCCTTCTCTCCCTTCCTCCCCCTCTCTCTCTCATTAGCTTCTTTCCTTCCTTTTAGCTCTATATATGTTTTAAGAATTTTTGTCGTTGTGGTAAAATACATAATTTAAAAATGTACTAATAGTGATATTTAGTACTTCATGGTATTATACAAATATTACCAGTATCTCGTACCAGAATATTTTATTGGCTTGGAGTAGCATGGAACTCAGTGGTAAAGCTCTCTTGACCAGAACTCACATGGCTCATGGTTCAATCTCCAGTGCAAAAAGTAAATTAGAGTATGTTTATTAATACAAAAGAAAACCCTGTGCCCATTGAAAATAGTCACTCAGGTTTTCTATTGTCCCATTCCCAAGCCACTGGCAACCATTGGGCTTTCTATCTCTATTAATCTGCTGATTGTAGACATGTGCAAGTGAGATAATTTAGAAACAGTTTGCATGGTTCCATTTTCTACTCCTACCAACAAAGGATTCTGCTTACCTTTGTGCTTGCCTGACTCTCTATGGACCCTGTGCTGAGGATGGAACCAAGGGTCTCACACATGTTAGGCAAATACTCTACTACTGAGCTCTGTCTCCATCTTTTCCCATTTCCCTTTAATGGAATATATATATATATATGGCTCTCGATCATCTTAATGCCGTGACCCTTTAATACAGTTCCTCATGTTGTGGTGACCCCCAACCATAAAATTATTTTCTTTGCTACTTCATAACTGTAATTTTGCTACTGTTATGAATCATAATGTAAATATCTGTGATGGTCTTAAGCAACCCCTGTTTAAAGGTCATTTGACCCTCAAAGGGGTCACAACCCACAGGTTGAGAACCTGATACACAGTATTATGATAAAACTATTAAACTAAAACCATCTGCTAATAGTAGTGACAAGAATGAGAAAAAAAATGATCTTTGTGACTATTAGAGACTTATTAGGCATATTTATGCTCTCTTTCTTACTTATTACTCCAGTAAAAAATTGTCAGAAGTTCAGAGGCATAAGTCAAATTTAGTCCACTATGGTTCTATAGGTTGCAAGGCCAAAATGAATCACTAAAAATTAAGTTTAACTAACAGTTAAGATGCTGCCATGAACTATTCCCTTTGGGACTCTAGGAAAAATCAATTTATACCCCTCTTCCATCTTTTAGACGTTATCAATATGCTTTAGTCTGTGGACCCTTTCTTCCAGACTCAAACTGTGACCTGTTTGTGACCTTTCTTCACTCCTCTCTGACCTGTTTTCTGTCCTACTCTGATTCTGATCCTTCAGTTTCCCATGGATCCTATGGCCATACTTACTTGACCCCATAGAATCAGAAAGGGCCTTATCAATGAGGAAATTCCAAAGGCTGAACCTACTAAAAATTGACCTTTTCCTTTTAGGCAACAGTGGCAAAGACATTTGAAGTGGAAGTTTCTGGTTGTGTCATGTGTGTCTCACTCACACGTGGGTTTGCTGAGGCAAGACCCATGAGAGGACTCATGATGTTTGGAGACAGCATAATTAGTACTCAATGGACAGCAATGGGACGCTTGCATAGCTAGCTGTGCAATTCTTCTTTAGTCCCATGTCTAATGAAACTGAGCTTCACTTTGTTGAGAGAGACACAGCAGAGAGCTCCTGGACATTCCTGCTGACTTGCGCCAACTTGGTGGAAGCCTGGTGGTTTCTGCTGGATCATGCGGCTATTGCTGATTTGTGTTTGGTGACACTTTTTTATTAGATATTTTCTTTATTTACATTTCAAATGTTTTCCCTTTTCCTGGCTTCCCCTCCGAAACCTCCCCCCATTCACTCCCCCCTCCCCATGCTCACCAACCTACCCTCTTCTGCTTCCTGGCCCTGGCATTCCCCTACACTGGAGCATAGAGCCTTCACAGGACCAAGGGCCTCTCCTTCCAGTTATGACCACCTAGGCCATCCTGTGCTATATATGCAGCTGGAGCCATGAGTCCCACCATTGTGTACTCTTTGGTTGGTGGTTTAGTCCCTGGGAGCTCTGAGGGTACTAGTTAGTTCATATTGTTGTTCCTCCTGTGGGGCTGCAAACCCCTTCAGCTTCTTGGGTCCTTTCTCTAGCTCCTTGATTAGGGACCCTGTGCTCAGTCCAATGGATGGCTGTGAGCATCCACTTCTGTATTTGTCAAGCACTGGTAGAGTCTCTCAGGAAACAGCTATATCAGGCTCCTGTCAGCAAGCACTTGTTGGCATCCTCAATAGTGTCTGGGTTTGATGATTGAATATGAGATGGATCTCCAGTTGGAGCAGTCTCTGGATGTCCTTCCTTCAGTCTCTGCTCCATACTTAGTCTCTGCTCCACACTTAGTCTCTGCAACTCCTTCCATGGTTATTTTGTTCCCCTTTCTAAGAAGGACAGAAGTATCTACACTTTGGTCTTCCTTCTTCTTGAGTTTCTTGTTGTTTGTAGATTGTACTTTGTGTATTCTGAGCTTCTGGGCTAATATCCACTTATCAGTGAGTGTATAACATGTGTGTTCTTTTGTGATTGGGTTATATCACTCAGGATGATATCCTCTAGATTCATCCATTTCCCTAAGAATTTCACACCTACAGAAATATTCAACATCCTTAGTCATGAGGGGAATGTAAATCAAAACAACCCTGAGATTCTACCTCACACCAGTCAGAATGGCTAAGATCAAAAACTTAGGTGACAGCAGATACTGGTGAAGTTCTACAGGAAGAGGAACACTCCTGCTTTGCTGGTGGGATTGCAAGCTGGTATAACCACTCTGGAAATCAGTTTGGCAGTTCCTGAGAAATTTGACATAGTAATGCCTGACAACCCAGCAATACCACTCCTGGGCATATACCTAGAAGATGCTCCAACATGTAATAAGGACACATGCTCCACTATAGCAGCCTTATTTATAATGGTCAGAAGCTAGAAAGAACCCAGATCTCTCTCAACAGAGAAATGGATACAGAAAATGTGGTACATTACACAATGGAGTACTTCTCAGCTATTAAAAACAATGAATTTATGAAATTCTTGGTGACACTTTTAAACTGAACTGTTGATACCTTGACACTTTTGAACTGGACTGCTGAGATCTTGACAAACAAGATTGGAATCGCCCAAAAGAACTACTTCTAAACAGGTCCACATCCCCTTGTCCTATTTACCATCTTTTCTCCACTATCTTTGGAGGGTAGGCTAGAAAGGGGGTCAAAGTATTTGAGAGCCCTTATTTTAAAGTAGGTTTTGAAAAATCTAAGCCCACAGATGCTTCTTATTGTTTATTTTAGGGCTTGGGGGCAAAGAGAGGCTATTCCATTTCTCTAGCATCTTTCATGCCTAAGAGACTATACGTCAAGCTAATAGTGTGCTTTGAAACGTTATTTATTTATTTATTTATTTATTTAATATGTTTAAGTGTTTTTTCTTCTGTGTGCACATATGTGCACCATATGTGTACCTGGTGCCCCTAAAACTACACATGGGATTGCACATGGCTGTGAGCTACCATGTGGGTTCTGGGAGCTGGCCCTGGGTCTTCTGGGAGAGCAACCCATGTACTAGTCTGCTGAGCTATCTCCCTAGTCCTTCTGAGTATGCTTTTCAGGCATGGCCTTGCTTCAGAGTCTCACAATTTTTCTGAGGAATTCATGTGAATTATACTTAATAATAGATGTGTGTTTATTTTAACACATAAACATTGTAAGTGCCTTGACTGAAGGACTAATAAGTTTTTTTTTATTCTGTAGTCTTGTGTACCCCTCTTGTCAAGTATTAGGTCCTCTCTCTGAGAAAAGTTATCGAATAAAAGAAAACACACTGTAAATTACAATCATAATGAAGATTCACATTAATTTTTAGATTCAATTGTGAAACACTGAAAGCATCATTTCAGTCTTAGCTCTAAGAACTGAACTTTGGAGAGAAAAGGAAGTTTTAAAGATCTGGCAAATCTTGGCAAACTTGGCCAAACATCTGATTCCAGCAGTTGGCCAGCAGTTCTTCATGCTGTAATGAAGTCAACATCTCCTTTCTGACTGGCTAGATAGGAGGTGGGAGGTTTATCATGGAAAAGTAATATATAAAAGAGAATCAACAGTACTGTGCATAAGTACTGGCAACATCACAGTCTCTACCACCTACAATGTCCATAAGCTTAAGAATTATTCTTTGAGATTTTCTCAATATTTATGCAACTTCAAAATGAAAAGGCACTGCTCCCTCCAAGCAGACCAGCACCCTCATTAGAAATGGCATGAATGTTATCTATCCTTCAGTCTATTTTTGTAGCTCTGGGGATTGAACCCAGGCCTTACACTTGCTAGGCAAACCCTCTAGTCCTTGAGCCAGGTCCTAGATTAACATCATCTTTAGATCAGTGCTGTGGGTGGCCAGTCAAGGCCTCCCTCAACCCACATGGAAACAGGGTCCTGGTCAAGTTGGCAAGACATTGGGGAAGAAAAAAATAACAGACACAACACAAGGAAGTACAGGATCTGAACGTATTTCTCAAAATACATGTATTTCTCAAAATACATGACTTTTATAGTCATTACAAACGAAAAAAGAAAAATCTGGTGGCTCAGTAGTCGAGGTACATCTGAGGCCATCTAAAACACACTGGATTTAAAACAGCAGCCATCTCTTCTGGACTGGTGCAGCATGCTCGGGCCTGAATCCCAGGGGGCTGCAGGTGAGCCAACCAGGAGGGTAGAGGCTAGCATCTTGAATGCAGACTGCTCTGCAGTTCTCTCTCTCTCTCTCTCTCTCTCTCTCTCTCTCTCTCTCTCTCTCTCTCTCTCTCTCTTGGCTCAAGGTCCTGCCCATCCTTAGTAAACTGTCCACTATGCTAATCTTCTGGGCTACCAAAGGCAGGTCCCAGGGGGTCCCATTCTTGCTAATTCCTAGGAGTGGCTCAGCTGCCATACATGACTGAGAATGAGGATTCTACTTGACCTTGCCCTGGGATAAACAACTCCCATTCTGTAGGCTTCAATGCCCTGCCCCCTCATAATCTCCCTAACAATGCTGGAGGCAATTAGTTGGAATGTGTAAGATTGCTTATGAAATTCCAAGCCAGGGTTTGGTTAAGATGTTGGAACATCGGTAAAGGTCAGAGGGCAATGTCCAATTTTGCTTAACTATAGTAAATCATATGTTGGTGGGCACCTAGCACGTGAGTCCTTCCATCGACCATTGCAAGGACATATCTGGGCTACAGGCATAAACTCCAAGAGTCTGGCTTCCTTTGAAGCTTTTTTGCTTCAGATCTGTGGCCATGCTTTTGGGCTTGTCACAATTGGAGTGAGTGTGGCAGATCAATAAGGCTCATAATCACAGAGGGTCTGGGCTCTCTACGGGACACCAAGGACTTGAAGGCTAAGGAATGTTGGGAAATCTAAGCACTTTTGGAAGACTGGCATTGTTTTTCTTTCACTGCATTCATGAAGTGGTCTTGGGTCTATATACTCCATTTGTATGAAAGTAAGCAGATTTATAAGAGGTCCCTAGCAGGAAGGGGGCTTAAGGATATATCTACTTTTAAGTTCTTTTTATCTCTCCTTTTTCTGTTGAATAGAATAATAAGGACTTTGGACAGGGCCTGTTTTAAAGAAACCTTAAAGAAACTTAAATTCCACCCCCCCCCAGCAATATATACAGTATATATCTGTAATACTTCTTTGGGAATTTAAACATATAAGCAAACAAATAAAAAAGAGGAATTATTAGGTATGGTGGTACATCCCTTTAATCCCAGCACTCAGGAGGCAGAGGCAGGAGGGTGTTTTGTGGGTTTAAGGCCAGCCTAGTCTACAGACAAAGTTCCAGGATAGCCAGGGCCACACAGAGAAGCCCTGGATTGAAACCAAACCAGAGAGAGAGAAAGAGAGAGAGAGAGAGAGAGAGAGAGAGAGAGAGAGAGAGAGAGATTACATCCCTAAGTCTGTCAAAGCTATAGAATATTCAAAATTATGTAGTTTTCAGGATGGAAGTAGCTGAAAGGTTGAAATGTAATGAAAATTTGTTATTGGAGGAGAGGGTGAAATCCAAGGATCTTCAGTAGAGAGCAGTGGACAGAGGCCTTGTGGGACCATGTGATCAAATGGCTCCAGGGCAGGGGTGTCAGGTCTCCTGTGAGAACCAATGTAAGAAGCAAAAATGATGCAGGTTAAAGTGGACTTTTCTTCCCCACCAAGTACCTGTGGTTATATTTTGTGACAGCAAAGATGGTCACACATTTTTAGTCTCATGTCACAAAGAGAATGCTGTTACCTTCTCTTCTCTACTATATTAAACAAGTTATATATTATGGTGAATTCCTTTCTGAATTGGATGACTTTGTTTGGTTGGTTTTGTTTTGTGCTTTTGATACAAGTCCTAGCTTAGAAGTATTGCATGGCCTTGAACTCACTATGGTGTTCTGACTGGCTCCAAATTAGCCATCCTTCCTGTAAGCTGGATTTAGAGATGTGTGTCCACAAACAGTTCTCAAGTAAATCAAACACTTCTACTCTTTGTCCTTCACTAACTTGACCTGAACTTTTTCTTTGCCTCTTATTCCCCAAATGACCTTGTGTCTCAATTTGACTCTTCCTCATCTTGTATGATGCATGTTCTCTGTGAGCACTGCTGTCTCTCCATTAGGAGCAACAGTTCTCACACATTGCTACTTGCTTTGAATTTTGACTCAAGTTTCCGTGAGTCATGTGTTAAATTACTTCTGGCAGGATGACTTTGGATGTGTCTGGAAAGCTAAGTGAAAAACATTTAGCTGTCTCATATGACAAGGCTACTTGGACAACAGTCACTTTGTAGACATGACTTTGCACAATGGGAAAACAGGAACACACCTTACCTCTGGTGGCATGGCGCCTGAATAAAGTGGGAATGATTCTCAGATGTGTCCAGAAACTCTTTTGCTTCTCAAATCTGGAATTCTTATACTAAAATATTAATTAATATTTTAAGGGTTTAATATTAAATAGATCCCTAAATCTTATTGAAGAACTTTAGCTTATTATATGCTGGAAATATCATCCAGTACTAACATTTTATTTGTTTATAGAACATGTTGTCACATATGGGAATTTATGTAAAAGATAAGAGAGTGAAAAATGTGAGGATGGACTTGAACACATTGCTCATATAAGTCGATGATGTTCTTCACTTAATGTCAACAAAATAGTATACAGGATGTAAAGCACTTCTGGGGCTCCCACTCTGTATTCTGAATCTGACTACATGTTATGGTTACTTGTTATTGGGGGGTCAACATGTATGCTGTTTCCAAAAAGGTGCAGTTCTATAGACAGAGGCAAAATAATAAAATTAAGAAGCTAGGTCAAAATTAGTGTGAATCAACATTTGCTTCATCTCATATCATCACGACACTCTTGCAAAGTTTATCTCGGTCAACTTGTAAGTGAGGAAAAGTGAGTCAGGAAGTCTTATATCTGAGGTCAAGCAGAACATTGCCAAGGCAGGATTCTCACTGGAGTGTTTCTAACTTTAGAAAATCAAATGCTTTCCCCTAAGTTTAACAGTTACCAGTGGTCAAGGCCTGGGATGAACTTGTGTTTTTAGGCTCTTGGCCTCTAATCCAGAGAGCCGAAAAGAAGGCCTCTCAGATTAGCAAAATAAGTGTGATAACCTTCTCCAGAGCAAAGTGGTAGTGCAGAATACAGAGTGGTGTGGTGTCAAGATTATTGACAGCAGCCTACATGACTGAGACTAGTCAAGGGCCCAATTATTTGTCGAGTTTCCTTTTATGGTGTTCAAGAGAAGGAGGTCTTGGTCACAAAAGGGTAGCTCTTGATTTTGATTAATAGATCAGATAATATATTCACTTTTTCCACTGCATATAATTCATCTGGATTTCACTGTATGCATATATAATTAAGCACAGGAATAAGACAATAAATGGGGGATCCTCCCTAAAAGTTAACTGGAGGACATACTTTTGCCTTACTGTGCATATGTCTAAAACCAATTTAGGTCAGATTGACTGTTCTATTCTTGGTACATAGGTACACTGGAGAATATACTTGAATAAGAGCTTTTTAAATTTGGTTGTTATTAAGGATAGAAATGAGAGGATACAATTTCAAAGGAGAGAAGCGGAAATTAAAGTTGGGCCACCACACCGATCTTCTTTCCTATTCTTGATCGCTTTAGCTTTAGAGCAAAATAAGCCTTCCAAATCACTGTCCCCTGAATTTGTTCAGTTATCTTTATTGTATAATATGATCCTTAATATAAAAATATAAGTTTGAGAAACAATCTGCTAAGTCCTATGAAAGTTCTCTGTGTATATATCTAGACGCGTTTGAGAAGAAAGACAGTTTTAGAAACAATGTCTCTTCTTGTATAGTTTATAGGAAACTTCTTTGCTCACAGGTTTTAAATGTTTTATTATATTTCTGTAATTTCTTTATAAGGCACTAAGATGGTATGGAATGTATTTTATTATGATTGATCTTTATCATTTTTACTTCTATGTCAATGCTATTTATTTCAAAACCATCTATTTTACTTCTTGATGTTGTAAATTCCTTTTGTATATTGAATTTTTTAATCTACTGACTAACTTGATAAATTTATATAGTCACTCCTATACTACTTGAGGCATTTCCTTTGCAGGGACGTGTCATCATGGAGCAGTAAGTCACAGGTGGGAGTGTTTTTCATCTGTACCAGGGTGATTGAGCATGTCTGAATGTCATCCATACTGCTGTGTATTAGGGTCTGTCTGAGGAGATGAAGGGTTGTGACTACTAAACAGACATATTTCCACACACTGCAAAACCAAGAGTCCAGTTTTTACCCCTAAAACAAAAATCCCACAACTTCTTTTGAGGTATTTATGGGCTATTTTCAGAAAGCAATCATATTAAAAATAAGCTAAATTAAAAACTGACTGTGTCCCAATATACAAAAGTTATATAAAGTACATTCTTATACCACTGAATTACAGATATGGGAATTAATAACAAGTGTTTAAGTAAAAAATTAAGAACTACATGCCAACTGGAGACCCTATCTTCTTAAGTGCTTTATGTATTTAAAAATATCAACAATAATTTGACTTAGGATTAGACTCAAGAGGTGGGAAAAATACTGGAAAGGAGCCATAAGAACAACAAAGCAGGCTGGAGAGATGGCTCAGTGGTTAAGAGCATGGGCTGCTCTTCCAGAGGTCCTGAGTTCAATTCCTAGCAACCACATGGTGGCTCACAGCCATCTGTGATGGGATCCGATGCCCTCTTCTGAAGACAGTGGCAGTGTACTCCTTTATATAAAATAAGATAAATAATTCTTAAAAAAAAAAAAAAACAACAACAAAGGAAAGAACTAGTAAAGCTAAAAAAAAAATTTTTTTTTAAAGTTCCAAGGGAAAGACTGCAGTGAAGACATGGAGAAGCACACCTTCAGCTAGGTGACAGTGCCTTGTGTGAACAGTGCTGAGCCATGCTGGTAGGATGTGTGGTAGGATGGGTTGACAACGGCACTTGACCTCAGTGATCTTAAATCCCCTATGTCTACGATCCAGTTCTCATGTGAGAAAAGAGGAAGTTAAGATACTGCCTAAGTCTAAGTGTCAAATCATCCTAGACAAGAGTCTCTGAAAACCACCACAGCCAAAGAGGCATGGGGACTAAAGGAAGTGACATGTCCCAGCGGGAGGCTGGGGATAGAAGAAACTTGTATAAAAACTAAAGAAGTTCAAATGAAGTAATGGTCCATGTCAAAAGTGCCATACTAATATAAGATGTGACCCTGTGAGTTATACAGATATATATTCTGCCATCTTCACAGTCTTTCTGAAGCTGTTTTCTGGTTCTGCTGCAACAAATTACCATAACTGAGTGGCTTAAAACAACACAAATATATTCTCTTACAGTACTAAGGGTCAGAAATTCAAAATGAGTCTTAGAGGGTTAACATCAGGGATTCGACAGTCACCAGGGACCTTCCATTCCTGCTTCAGGAGACTGCCTGTAATGTCAACCTTCTGCTGTCATTGTGCCTTCTCCTCTGACTCACCTTAAAGTTCATTCACACAGTGTCAAGTCAGACAATCCAGAACTATATCCCCATAAAATCTTCCAGAGACACGAACATAGACATTTCAGGGCACTATCATTCGGTCTACTATACTATTCTAACATATATATGTGTATATATATCCATCCAGATCCCACACAAAGAAAAGTCAGGCATGTGTATTTGTAATCCCAGTGTTGGAGAGACAGAGGCAGGAGACTCCTCAGATCTTGCTGTCCAAATCAGTGAGCTCAAGGTTCTGTGAGAGACCATGATTAATATGGAGAAGAACTGAAGACGATACCTGGTGTTGACCTTTGACCTTCACTTGCACGGGGACCCATGCACATCTGTATCCATGCCTGAGGGTGTACACATACAGGTTCAAAGGTCTGGAAAATCCAACTAAGATACAACAGGGGGCACACAAGCACCAAAGGCAGAGGGGATGTGAGAATGAGTAGAGATGCTTTCTCAGAGCATTGTAGATACGATTATTTAATAATGCACTTTTACCATTTAGGTAGTGATTTCTTTGACAAGAGAACATGGAAAACAGATTAGGTAAAGACCCAGGCAAAACATAAAAGAAGGTCTGGGAGGGGCTGCTCTGCTACTGACGTGGCTACTGCCTCTGTTAGCTCACTACTTCCTAGTAACAGGAGCGCTAGAATCTCAAGCCCTTTGTACAGCTCCAAAGCCCAGGGCACTCAGCATCCTTTGCCACTTGTGAATGGTGGCTTGATTTTCTCACACACTTAAAAGACAGATTCCCCTACCCCCTTTCTGTCTTTCTGTTATGTGAACTATTCTACATGGCTCATGAACGAATACTCACAGCACCAAGTGCACTCTCCACATCAGCTGAATGATGTTGACCCAGTCATGAAGTCCTGTGGCCTCAGTTCCTTGTTAGTAAAATATAATGTTGTGTTGTGCACATAAAACTAGTCTGAGAACTCCACGGGAAAACTCCATTGAATTAGTTGAATAGAAGAAAGGCTGAGTTTATAAAAGTGTCCCAGCTGCCATGATCATTGCCTTTGTCAAGCCTAAGAAAAATGGAATAAAAATGGATTGTGTTGTTCAGTGGCAGTATGTTTGCTCAATATCAGTGAAGTCCTGGGTTCAATCCACTTCTCCAAAAACAAACAAACAAACTAAAAAGAAAGTCATATGCTCTGAAATTCTTTTTTTAATGATTTATTTATTTATTTATTTATTTATTTATTATATGTAAGTACACTGTAGCTGTCTTAAGACACACCAGAAGAGGGCATCAGATCTCATCACGGATGGTTGTGAGCCACCATGTGGATGCTGGGATTTGAACTCAGGACCTCTGGAAGAACAGTCAGTGCTCTTACCCGCTGAGCCATCTCTCCAGCCCCCTGAAATTCTAAGTAAATCTGTCAGTAAACTGATTTAACATTTTTTTTGCAGATAATAGCCTATGATACTTAAGAAAGCATCACATCAGCTATATAATATCTATAGTTCAAATTTTAAAAATTCATATGATTATTAAATTTTGGAAGACATTGATAAAAGTATTATAACAATTTGTAAAAAGAAAAGAATCATTTTGTTTACTGTGGATGGAAGAATAATTCCTTAAGACATTGAAGAATTCTTAAAATAATAGCTGTGTCATTATTTATTGGAAAAATACCAATAAAGACATTCTATTAGCATCAGAAACAGAACAAGGATTTTCATAATCCTCTCTATATGTTAATATTGATTTACAACTTTTTTCCATAGAAAAAAACAGAAATAGAAATTACTGGAAAAAAAGCACGAAGCCACTATTATTCACAGGTCATACAATCACACACATATACAAAGATCCCAGAGAATTAGCTTAAAAATAATTAAGAATTCAGCAAGGTGAATGAATACAAGTTCAAGTGGGTTTCAGAGATACCAGCAGCAGTCAGAAAATATAACGTGGAAAATTCTTCTTCACAATAGTAACAGAAGTATAAAACACCTAGAAATACAAGGCTAATAAAAAAAGTGTCAGCCCTCTGGAAAAATACCATGCGAGGCTACAGAGGAACAGAAAATACAACCCACATAAACAGGAAGACATACGATCTGTCTGTGGATCACGATAAAGACCTGGCCTTTGCCCACATTAGTTTTTAGGTTTAATGCAACCTAAACTCCCAGTGGAATTCTTTTTCTTTGGGTGGTTTTGCTGAAGATTTAAATGAGAATCTGAGACAAGCAACAGAAAATGTGAAGAGCTAAGCAAATGCAAAGGCATGAATTAGTGCATATGGAAGCTACATTGCAAATCCATGACTGGTGCTGGGACAAGCAAGGATTGGGAGAAGAGAACAGAGCAACCCTGTAAGTGAAAACATTCTATAATGTGTGATGATCTACAAAACCACACCTGTGACATCACAAATCAAAAGAAGGATGAAAGAGTGTCCAGGTCAATGCTTCCCTTGTCCATATATCCCACACAAGAATAACTTCCAGTCATGTTTATAGGACACAACACACAGCAAAGGAAACAGCAATCACAGAGAGGAAGTGAGGATGTCTTAGTTACTGTTCTACTGCTGTGAAGAGACACCATGGCCAAGGCAACTTATAAGAGAAAGCATTTAATTGGAGGCTGGCTTACAGTTTCAGAGCATTAGCGCCTGCTAATCGTGGTAAGAAGTATGGTGGTGGGCAATCAGACATGGCCTTAGAGCTGTAGTCGAGAGCTGACATTTTGATTCACAGGCAGGTACAGAGAGGAAAAGAGTAAGAGTGGGCATAGGCTGGGCTACTGAAATTTCAAATCCCAACAAGGCCACACCTCCTACTCCTTCCCAAATAGTCCCACTAAATAGGGACCAAACTTCAAACACTTGAGCCTATGGGGGCCATTTTTATTTAAGCCACAATAAAGGGTGACACAGGAGCAGGATCCTCTGAATGAGGAAAAGACTGAGATTCTCAACATAAATGTTTAATCCCTTTCTCAAAACTATCATTTCTTAAAATAAAACCAAAACTATTAAATGGCAAATTAGAATCCACTTTGCCCCCTGGTGTCAGGAAAAACTAATGTGTGTTTGTTTGCTTGTTTGGATATTTTTATGAACCTGTAAGAAGACAAACAATTTCAGAGTAGATCACTAAACAGATATGGGTAATGTATGTTGTCAATGATGGTAGGGGAAAGTTCACCTTCCTTCCACATCCTAGTTACTGTTCTGTTGCTGTAAAGAGACTTCATGACAAGGCAACTCTTATAAAAGGAAGCATTTAACTGATGCTTATTTAAAGTTTCAGAGGCTTGGTTTATTATTGTTGTCGTTATTATTATTATTATTATTATTATTATTGGAAGAAAACAGGTGTTGGAGCAGTAGCTGAAAGCTTTACATTCTGATCCATAGGCAAGGGGGAGAGAGACAGAGACAGAGACAGACAGAGAGACAGAGACAGACAGAGACAGAGACAGAGAGACAGAGACAGACAGAGATAGAGACAGAGAGAGACAGAAAAAGAGAGACTGGACCTGGGCCTGGTGTAGGCTTTTGAAATCTCAAAGCCCATACCTCTCTTATATACTTCTATTAACACCATACCTATGCCAATAAGGTCACACCTCCTAGTTCTTCTAATCCTTCTCAAACAGTTCTACTCTAAACTAAACATTTAAATCTGGTGACTAAACATTTAAATCTGTGAACCTATGTGAGACATTCTCATTCAAACCACCACGTTCCACAAGGCTAAACATTACTTAAACCTATTTAATTGTCACTTCTGGGCTAGAGAGTGCCGAGCAGTCACTAATATGGGCTGTTTGAGGAGTGTCCCAGGATGCTATCTTCCTGTGATGGGGAGCATTTATTACTATGTTTACGTACCCAATCACCTTTACCAGATTTCTTTCCCTAGGAATGAAAAAGGCATTCTTTACATTGTTATTTTTTACATAAAAAACTAGAAGCAAATGAACTGATAAATTATACTTGGATAGTTTAGACTCTGAAACATGGATGGTTTGAAGAACTGCAATTCTGAAAACATTTAGTGGCATGATAAATGTTCACAATATATTTTTAAATAAAAATATAGAACTCAAAACTAGAGAAATTATTTCTGGTAGTTAGAGCAGAGCATGTTATCTAGAATTCTTAAATATATTTCCAATATCTTCATGTTTTTAAGTAAGAATCGATATATAAAAAACAAAACAAAACACTGTAGCCAGGCAGTGGTGGTGCACGCCTTTAATCCCAGCACTTGGGAGGCAGAGGCAGGTGGATTTCTGAGTTCAAGGTCAGCCTGGTCTACAGAGTGAGTTCCAGGACATCCAAGGCTACACAGAGAAACCCTGTCTCGAAAAAAAAAAAAAACACCACTGTAGGTGGATCTCTAATGTGCTCTGTGTACACTGTGTGAGGAGGCACATCAGAATGCTCTTCAAGGGACCAATGGGACGTTGAAAATCAGAAGACCTGATTGTTTGAGAAGCCTTCTATCCTGAGATATAAAACGTCTCTCTCTCTCTCTCTCTCTCTCTCTCTCTCTCCCCAGCTCATTCTATTCATTAAGAAACATCATCTTTCCTCTGACCCACTGGTTTATCTCCTTCCTTGCGTCCTCAGGGGCATGCTGAAAATCCACGGTGGCCAAGCCAGCACTGCCATGATGAACAACTACTATTCCTTACAGAAGTTTTCTAAAACCTTGGAAGTAAAAAGTCATAAAAATAAAAATGTTTCATTAAAGCTTAGAAAAGAAACTGTCATATCCACAGCTCATTTTACATATTTTTATTACTCACATTTTAAAAAGATAAATGGAGAGACTAGAAAGACAGCCCAGCAGTCAAGAGCACTAAATGCTCTTCCTGAGTACCTAGGTTTGATACACACACACACACACACACACACACACACACACACACACACACACACACACACAGCATAACAATCATTACTAACTCTAGTTCCAAGGAATCTGACCTCCTCAGGCACTGTATTCACACTATACAGAGACATACATGCAAGCAAAATACCCCTACACATAAAATAAATGTATATCAATTTTTTAAAAAAGATAAAGAGATATATTTAAGGTTGACTTTTATTTAGACAAGCTATGAAAAGATTTTTAGATTTCACTTTGCTGAAAATGAAAAGATGTTTGCACAGAACAATTTTTGTTACCTAGGCAGCAGGAATGCTCATAAATCTATTAAATGGGCAATTTCTAAATAAACCTAAATTAAAGTCTATTTCCAAGCAGCTAAGGACTGAAGAGGATGTAGGGAAAGGTGAAAAGGGGGATCAGGCAATGGCTGGAAATGAGAAAGTGTTGAGTGAGTGTTCACAGGAGTGGTTCAGTTCACACAGCAAAAGCATTCCCTTCTTCTCCTACAACATCTGAAATGTGTTTTGTTAATCCTTTCTTTTTATAATTTCATTTTTTTAGGAATACAAATATGTTTAAAAATAATCCAGTGCATTTGTTGTTGTCTAGTGTATTTGTTGTTTGCTGTATCAAAATATCCACTAATGCAACTTAAGAAAAGCTGGCTTATTTGGACTCACGGTTTGAAGGAATACATTCGCTCATGGCCAGGAGGGCATGATGCCAGGGGCAGGAATCATGTGAATACAGTACAGCTTCAAGTCAGGAAGGCATGATGCCAGGGGCAGGAATCATGTGAATACAGTACAGCTTCAAGTCAGGAAGGCATGATGCCGGGGCAGGAATCATGTGAATATAGTACAGCTTCAAGTCAGGAGGGCATGATGCCAGGGGCAGGAATCATGTGAATACAGTACAGCTTCAAGTCAGGAAGGCATGATGCCAGGGGCAGGAATCATGTGAATACAGTATAGCTTCAAGTCAGGAAGGCATGATGCCGGGGGCAGGAATCATGTGAATACAGTACAGCTTCAAGTCAGGAAGCAAACTGAGATCAATGATGAAGCTCAGCTTGCTTCCTTCTCTCTTTTTGTTCAGTTTTAGAACTACAAGCCCATGGGGTGTTACCACCGAAGTTCAAGTCTGTCCTCCTGTTATATGTCAAAACCAAGCAGGGCAAACACCGGCTCTGTGTCTGTCTTGGTCTTGGGGTGGTATCATCTGGGCAGTAGGTATGGGTGTTCCAGTCCCCAGTCCCCAGTTCTGCTGCTACAGCAGGTGGACCTTCTCTCTCAGACTACCTCTTGTCCATATGTCTGCAGCCTCCATTGCTAGATGTCTCAAGGCATCTTTGACATCCTGGGGAGTTAGGTTCTTTATCTTCACCTTCACTGTGTTACACGATGACCTCCGAGGACGTCCTGGCAGGGAATACAATCCTACCACACACTGGCTAGACTCGCTGCTTTCTGAAACATTGGCACAAGCTCCTATGATTCTGTACTTTTTGTGTTTCGCATGCCTATAAAACAAGTGATGGGTGGGTAATGTACTAAGTTCTGGCCATTTAGCCTATAGCTGTAGTGTCCTCTGTGTGTCTCGGCTTCTGAGCCTGGGAAAACACTTCCCTAGCTGTTGTTTTTGGTAGAAAGCCCTTTCCATGGTATTCTCAGTTCAGGTTGTTTCCTGTCAAATGAGTTGCATTCTCACAAGTCAGGTCTCTGGTGGGTGTTGCCTCAAGGAGCCTTTCTTATTGTGCCAGTGTAAGGTTTTTCCTTGATGGCATCAACCTCTTTAACAGTTACTGTCCCTTCTCAGCACCCACCTTGCCTGCAACTTACAAACTCCTTCCTTTCCATGCTTAATGTCACATTTTAAATTTCTTTCTGCTCTGAATTTTCATTATAGACCTCAATGAGTGCAGCAGGTCATAACCACA
>JADRCD010246865.1:0-21565 GCA_019843815.1 Montemys delectorum | reverse complement strand
CCGTTGGGTGGGTTCCGGGGTCAGACACAGCTCATTAGTTTCCCACGGCAAGCGTCTTTACCCTGGACCACCTCCCTGGTCCTTCTCATCTTCCGTCATCTATATAATTACATTCACTTATTGCCTTACTCAAGTTTGCAACAGATCATGTACTTTATTGTTGTTGTTTTTAAAATACTACTCTTTGAATTAATTTATTGTTCTATCAGTTTTTGTTTCTCTTTTGCTTAAAATGAAATTTTATCTCCATACATTTTCTTCTCCTAACTTGTAAAAATATTTCTAGATAGATACTACATTTTAAAATGTATATTTCCATCATTAAAAACAAGACAGGCATTGCGGACCTGCTATTGTCAGCTTAGAGGACTCATTTAGTTGCATCTCATTTATTGACACATGAGGCTTTCTCCTTTTTCACTGCTTATTATGGAGTTAAAATTTTAGTTTTAGGATCTTCTTGACAAAATTTCTTTTTAGAAATGTTCCATATTTTAAATTTCCAAGTAGTTACCTAGATTTTGGGGCCAATATTTTACAATTTATTCTTAACTTCTTGGATTATTCATCATTTTAATTTGTAACATTTCCTTTATGGATATCTGTATATATGTATATATGTGTGTCCAATTTTAGTCAACATTTGTTGCTCTAGCAAAGCTATATATTTTACAGGAGGAGACATTAATATTGTTCTAGATATTTTATTTATTTTGGTTTTAATATACTATTCACGCCTCTCTTTATTTTCACTTGGATATCATATTATCTCACTCTAAAAGAGGTGTCATGGTATCATACTTGACATGGTCTCATCTTGTATGGGACACACCCACAGCTCTTAGCGATCTCATTGTGACAATCACTGTCTCATTATAAATGTTTTATTGGAGTCATTTGGCAGTGCAGTTTCCAGTTAAATATGCAAGATTACACATCAATATCACTCACTAAGTGACACCCACACAAGGCCACAGCAGTGAGATATTTACTATTTGTGATTTGGAGAGTGGGAACCAATCTGACCTGGGTGATGATCCCTCTAGGGCTAAACTATCAAATAGTGGATGCACCAGCGTCCTGGGTAGCAGTTACCAGATAGTGTGTGGAACACATTACACAGACACATCTTCACGATGCTGAGTGAAACAATGAGTGTAGAATGTGGTTAAGTGCAGCTTCACTTCGTAACTGAAAACCATGTGTTGTTGGGGCCTGCAGTGCACATACTCCAAGCACTGAGGTGGAAGGATTGTATGAAGCTCAGAAGCTTGAGATGAGTCTGGACAATACAACAAGACAAACAAAAAATGTGTTGAAGACATCACTGCACAGTTTCCAGAAGCATCCAAATGAAACACCCTGGAATAGTCCATCGCTATGTTAAAGTGAGGAAACAGGGGTGGGAGGAGGGATTTGCATAAAGGAAATATGCCAGCTGACAAGCAAGAGAGGGATCTAATGTGGAGCATAGGTGGTGACTGACATGACTCTACCTGGGCTCCTCCCTTCCCAAAAACAATAGCAGCAACAATTGCAAAACTGACAAATGCACTGGGAGACTGAAAACTGGCAGGCTGCCACTCTGAGTGTTCCTGCCAGGAGTCTGGCTGTCATAGTATGTGTAATGTGAGGAGATCACTGTGTGGGGCATGTTGTAAGAAGTGTGTGATGACTCCCTATAGACTCCATTGTGGCCTCTGTATGCAGAGAGGATGCTCTTGTAGTGGGTGGGGTTATGAAGGTGGCTTGGATGAAGACCATGACAATGGAAACCAGCAGACTTGGGTAGCCTCTGTTGATAAACTAAGGGTGAGGAAAGGTGCCATTTATGCTTCTGCCTCAACAACTGGATTTAGCCATTATCAAAAGTTGGGGCAAGGAGGATAAATGGGAAAACTAAGAACTTCTGCTTTGGATTATTTATTCAGTTACATTTCACATGCCTGTTAGTCATTCCATAAAAATAACAACCAAGCAATTGGTTATATGGCTCGAAGATACACATCTAGGGGCTGAATTTCGTATACAGAGACTTAAGTATTTGGCTCCAAGACTCTGTATTCAGGTCACCTTGGCCAAGTCACACAATTTCTGGGGCTTTACGTATAAAATGACAACACTATGTCTTTCTTGGGGTATTATGAATATTAATTCAGGTAAAATGCATCTAAAAATGTGGTATACAGTACACCACATAGCAAATGCTTGATAAAGGCCCCTCTGGCTGGGGACCAGCAACAGCATCAAGTAAAAGAAGTTGATGGTACAAAGGTAATGGCAAAGTTTTTTGGCCATTGTAAATAACTTGCAGTAAGTAACCCTGATAGCCTTTTATTCAGGAGGTGGCATAATTGGATAACCCTACTGGCATCAGCAGATTGTTAAAGTATTAGCGTTTGGCCTTGTTTATTCTGACCATAGACACATAGGTTATTGTTATAAACAGCAAACAATCAGCAAAACTGTGATTCTGCAAGGATATGCTTAGAAGTGATGATCAATGGAGGTCTTGTGATCTGAAAGGCATTTGGATTAGTCTCAACAGCTCTCAGATCTACACTGGCCCCTCGGGTTTGCTACCAGCTTGTGTATGGTCCTCTTTTCTCTCTTGTACTCAGACTGTGTTCTTGAGTAGTAAGCAATTGGAGCCTCGGGGACAGCTGGCATTTTGTAGCTAAGCAAAGTTCCAGAGCCACAAAGTGAAGTATCAGTATTTTATATTTATCATAATGTATCAACACAGATGCTGAGGTCAGCTGCCATCCAACATTTCAGCAAATATTTTCCTTCAGAGGCACCCAACAGCTTACCTGTGATTACAAGTAGCGATTCAGCATTTCAAAGAGGTTGGCTTTCACGAAGGAGGAGTTACCTAAACATCCACAGAAACTTGAGATCATTTTATTTGAGGGGTCAGTTGGACTGGAGATGATCCATACTTTAGCTTACATGAGGTAAGCATCCATCCACAGCGTAGCAGGAGCCAGAGATGCTGGTGGCTCTTGACTTGGCATAAACTCCTCATTTGTTTATGGATTTGACATAACAAGTGAGGATGAGCCTTTATGAGTCTTTCAGAAATTCGTCCTTTCTTAATCCCATGAGTAGAATAATTAATGCACAGACAGGTATTAATTGATTGACATATCAGAGAAAAAAAACTATTGAAAAAGAAGAATGTGGGAAGCAGGAGGAAGAAAGGTCTTCAATGGATCTGGAGTTAACCAGAACTGTACCCTACTAAGTGTTAGAACAACAACTTTTTAATTACTGTCACGTTCTGTGGGTTGAGATGAAGGTCAGCGTTTGGCTGGCTGAGTCTACAGCCTTGTGAGGTGGCAAGGGTTCTCGAGTAGTTCTCATTCAGTGTCTGGTCCACTTTTCTGGTCCTCACATTTCTGGTGTTTTGGGGGTGATGTCAGAAAGTTTGGCTTGGTGACCCCTTTCCTTGTCTATGAGGCCTGTGAGTTTTTTCCAATATATTTTCTTAAGTAAAATAGTAGGAGTTATTTTTTCATTAAATTATTTTATTTATTTACATTCTGAATGTTGCCTCTTCCAGGTCCCCCCTGTTGTGCTTGCAGATAGGAGCCTTGCATGGCTGTCCTCTGAGAATCTCAACCAGCAGCTGACTGAGACAGATGGAGATACTCACAGGTCACTGAGATCAAGGACCCCTATGGAAAAGTTAAGGGAAGGACTGAAGGAGCTGAAGGAAATGGCGACCCCATAGGAAGAATAGTAGGAGTTACCTTCCAAGAGACAGGACTCTTAGCATCAGGCCTGGCTCTGAAGCAGCATTATTTCTGCTTTGTCTCATTGATCCAAAGGTTACAGGCCACCATTATCCACCAGAAGGACCAAGAGTCCAGCTCTAAAGTGATGAGAGTCTAAGAATATTAACCACAGAGCAATGGGCTATTCTGTGATTGTTACAGTGTCTCAATAGCATGGACAGGTGACATTACCTTCGTGTGACAGTATGGGTGCTAGGGCTGGGCTGCGTGGTTCTTAAATAGAAGCCTCTGTGATCTTAGCAATGAGAGTCCATAAATGGTTTTTAAAGTCAACTTTATTAAGGAGTACTTTAAATGAGGAGATGTGTACTAACATTAGAGTTCACTTCTGTTCATTTTCGTGAGTATATGTACCCACATTAATACTAATACAGCTCAGACAAAGAGGGATTCCACTCCCTGAAGCATGCACTACTTCCCTGTACCTCCTTTTCTAGTTAATTTCACCTAAACTGGAACCCAGTCGAACAGGGAACTGTTAACACCATCACTAAGAACTATCCCTTGCAGGACATAACACAAATAGACACAAGAAGCACATGCTTTCTCATGTCTGACTTCAGTCATTCAGTGATTCACTTGTCTTTTCTTCCTGACCCAAATTCTTTGTCATTGGTCAGAAACATTCCATTACATGGTTATAACTAAAATTTATTTGTGCATGTTCATGTTGATAGAGTTTGGCATCATTTCTAGTTTAGGCTCTCCTGAATAAAGCCATTATCTATCATGTACACAAATCCATGTGTGGACATGTTTGTCTTTCTACTATACCTCAGAATAGGAATTTATGAAAATGGTTCTATAGACATTTTATGATAGCACACTATCTGTTCATCAAGTTTGCCAGTACTTAATATTGTCTTATGTATATTGGTTAGTATGATTAGTTCCTCCAATTAGGCTAGGCTGGCTGCTCAATGAGCCCCAAGGGTCTACCTGTCTTCACCTTCCTAGTGCTGAGATTAAAACATAAACAAACAAACTTTACATAATGCTGGAGATTGAACTCAGGTCTTCAGGCCTGCATGGCAAACGCTTTACTGAGCCTTTCTCCCCAGGTCTTGTCTTTCAAAATTGTAGACATTCAGTGCATATGTAAGGGACCTTTCTTTATTTTAAATGATATGACTCAGATAATTATATGAGTGTGCACTTATACCTCCTGAAAAATGTTTATTCAGGTATTTTCTATGTCTGAATATTTCCTCACTTTAAAAAGGATAATATTAGATGTACACATACCTCAGAGAGAGTTTTCACTAAGGAATACGTGAGAGTGAGTGCTGTATACCTCATTCCAAATGTTATTTCATTCCCAATTAAGCTTATAAACGCAGAAAGCCGGCTTCATGGGGACTCTAATATGGAATAGGGAAAGGAATAAAAATGTAAACATTGACCAGTATTTGTTTATAGAAAGAGGATAGATCCTTTATCTAGTGATTATAGATAGTGGTAAAAGGATGAAAGGAAACCGGGGTGATCCGTGTTCTACTCCTGAATATAAAGAGTTAGGAAGGGTTTCAACGGGAGGGGCAGAGAAGAAACTCAGAGCACAGAAAGGACTTATGCCAGGTCACAGCATGAACAGCACATCCCCAGGGAGAAGAGAGGGCCCGAAAGGTTGGCCTACTGGTACCAACAGAAAGCCAGAGAGTGAGAAAGAGCTCCTGCATACAGAAAATGTGGTGAATAAAAGCAGAACAGTGTACTTATTGACTATAATTAGAAGTTATATAGATAGATAATGTCAATGCTTATAAATGGCTAACAGAACATGATGAACATATTATTTGGAATAATGCAGAAAACATCTAAACCATCAGCTGTTAGTATCAGACAACACTAAGAGAATTTCAGCCCTGGGAATCAGACAGACCTGGGGATTATTCAGGGTGGGTCGAAGGAGTTACGCCTAAAATATTTTTCATGTTGACTTTTGAAAACTTAGCTTGATCTTATCTTTATCTTTTCCCTTTATCTGCCTGTACATCTGTCCCTCCCTCCCTTTCTCCTCCCCTCCTTCCTTCTCTCCCTTCCTCCCCCTCTCTCATTAACTTTTTTCCTTCCTTTTAGTTCTATATATGTTTTAAGAATTTTTGTCGTTGTGGTAAAATACATAATTTAAAAATGTACTAATAGTGATATTTAGTACTTCATGGTATTATACAAATATTACCAATATCTCGTGCCAGAATATTTTAT
Source organism: Montemys delectorum (assembly GCA_019843815.1). NCBI lineage: Eukaryota > Metazoa > Chordata > Mammalia > Rodentia > Muridae > Montemys > Montemys delectorum. Next base: position 15,557 of record JADRCD010246865.1, on the reverse strand, counting down.
TGGCTTGGAGTAGCATGGAACTCAGTGGTAAAACTCTCTTGACCAGAACTCACATGGCTCATGGTTCAATCTCCAGTGCAAAAAGTAAATTAGAGTATGTTTATTAATACAAAAGAAAACCCTGTGCCCATTGAAAATAGTCACTCAGGTTTTCTATTGTCCCATTCCCAAGCCACTGGCAACCATTGGGCTTTCTATCTCTATTAATCTGCTGATTGTAGACATGTGCAAGTGAGATAATTTAGAAACAGTTTGCATGGTTCCATTTTCCACTCCTACCAACAAAGGATTCTGCTTACCTTTGTGCTTGCCTGACTCTCTATGGACCCTGTGCTGAGGATGGAACCAAGGGTCTCACACATGTTAGGCAAATACTCTACTACTGAGCTCTGTCTCCATCTTTTCCCATTTCCCTTTAATGGAATATATATATATATATGGCTCTCGATCATCTTAATGCCGTGACCCTTTAATACAGTTCCTCATGTTGTGGTGACCCCCAACCATAAAATTATTTTCTTTGCTACTTCATAACTGTAATTTTGCTACTGTTATGAATCATAATGTAAATATCTGTGATGGTCTTAAGCAACCCCTGTTTAAAGGTCATTTGACCCTCAAAGGGGTCACAACCCACAGGTTGAGAACTTGATACACAGTATTATGATAAAACTATTAAACTAAAACCATCTGCTAATAGTAGTGACAAGAATGAGAAAAAAATGATCTTTGTGACTATTAGAGACTTATTAGGCATATTTATGCTCTCTTTCTTACTTATTACTCTAGTAAAAAATTGTCAGAAGCTCAGAGGCATAAGTCAAATTTAGTCCACTATGGTTCTATAGGTTGCAAGGCCAAAATGAATCACTAAAAATTAAGTTTAACTAACAGTTAAGATTCTGCCATGAACTATTCCCTTTGGGACTCTAGGAAAAATCAATTTATACCCATCTTCCATCTTTTAGAGGTTATCAATATGCTTTAGTCTGTGGACCCTTTCTTCCAGACTCAAACTGTGACCTGTTTGTGACCTTTCTTCACTCCTCTCTGACCTGTTTTCTGTCCTACTTTGATTCTGATCCTTCAGTTTCCCATGGATCCTATGGCCATACTTACTTGACCCCATAGAATCAGAAAGGGCCTTATCAATGAGGAAATTCCAAAGGCTGAACCTACTAAAAATTGACCTTTTCCTTTTAGGCAACAGTGGCAAAGATGTTTGAAGTGGAAGTTTCTGGTTGTGTCATGTGTGTCTCACTCACACGTGGGTTTGCTGAGGCAAGACCCATGAGAGGACTCATGATGTTTGGAGACAGCATAATTAGTACTCAATGGACAGCAATGGGACACTTGCATAGCTAGCTGTGCAATTCTTCTTTAGTCCTATGTCTAATGAAACTGAGATTCACTTTGTTGAGAGAGACACAGCAGAGAGCTCCTGGACATTCCTGCTGACTTGCGCCAACTTGGTGGAAGCCTGGTGGTTTCTGCTGGATCATGCGGCTATTGCTGATTTGTGTTTGGTGACACTTTTTTATTAGATATTTTCTTTATTTACATTTCAAATGTTTTCCCTTTTCCTGGCTTCCCCTCCGAAAACCCCCCCATTCACTCCCCCCTCCCCATGCTCACCAACCTACCCTCTTCTGCTTCCTGGCCCTGGCATTCCCCTACACTGGAGCATAGAGCCTTCACAGGACCAAGGGCCTCTCCTTCCAGTTATGACCACCTAGGCCATCCTGTGCTACATATGCAGCTGGAGCCATGAGTCCCACCATTGTGTACTCTTTGGTTGGTGGTTTAGTCCCTGGGAGCTCTGAGGGTACTAGTTAGTTCATATTGTTGTTCCTCCTGTGGGGCTGCAAACCCCTTCAGCTTCTTGGGTCCTTTCTCTAGCTCCTTCATTAGGGACCCTGTGCTCAGTCCAATGGATGGCTGTGAGCATCCACTTCTGCATTTGTCAAGCACTGGTAGAGTCTCTCAGGAAACAGCTATATCAGGCTCCTGTCAGCAAGCACTTGTTGGCATCCTCAATAGTGTCTGGGTTTGATGATTGAATATGAGATGGATCTCCAGTTGGAGCAGTCTCTGGATGTCCTTCCTTCAGTCTCTGCTCCATACTTAGTCTCTGCTCCACACTTAGTCTCTGCAACTCCTTCCATGGTTATTTTGTTCCCCTTTCTAAGAAGGACAGAAGTATCTACACTTTGGTCTTCCTTCTTCTTGAGTTTCTTGTTGTTTGTAGATTGTACTTTGTGTATTCCGAGCTTCTGGGCTAATATCCACTTATCAGTGAGTGTATAACATGTGTGTTCTTTTGTGATTGGGTTATATCACTCAAGATGATATCCTCTAGATTCATCCATTTCCCTAAGAATTTCACACCTACAGAAATATTCAACATCCTTAGTCATGAGGGGAATGTAAATCAAAACAACCCTGAGATTCTACCTCACACCAGTCAGAATGGCTAAGATCAAAAACTTAGGTGACAGCAGATACTGGTGAAGTTCTACAGGAAGAGGAACACTCCTGCTTTGCTGGTGGGATTGCAAGCTGGTATAACCACTCTGGAAATCAGTTTGGCAGTTCCTGAGAAATTTGACATAGTAATACCTGACAACCCAGCAATACCACTCCTGGGCATATACCTAGAAGATGCTCCAACATGTAATAAGGACACATGCTCCACTATAGCAGCCTTATTTATAATGGTCAGAAGCTGGAAAGAACCCAGATCTCTCTCAACAGAGAAATGGATACAGAAAATGTGGTACATTACACAATGGAGTACTTCTCAGCTATTAAAAACAATGAATTTATGAAATTCTTGGTGACACTTTTAAACTGAACTGTTGATACCTTGACACTTTTGAACTGGACTGCTGAGATCTTGACAAACAAGATTGGAATTGCCCAAAAGAACTACTTCTAAACAGGTCCACATCCCCTTGTCCTATTTACCATCTTTTCTCCACTATCTTTGGAGGGTAGGCTAGAAAGGGGGTCAAAGTATTTGAGAGCCCTTATTTTAAAGTAAGTTTTGAAAAAATCTAAGCCCACAGATGCTTCTTATTGTTTATTTTAGGGCTTGGGGGCAAAGAGAGGCTATTCCATTTCTCTAGCATCTTTCATGCCTAAGAGACTATACATCAAGCTAATAGTGTGCTTTGAAATGTTATTTATTTATTTATTTAATATGTTTAAGTGTTTTTTCTTCTGTGTGCACATATGCGCACCATATGTGTACCTGGTGCCCCTAAAACTACACATGGGATTGCACATGGCTGTGAGCTACCATGTGGGTTCTGGGAGCTGGCCCTGGGTCTTCTGGGAGAGCAACCCATGTTCTAGTATGATGAGCTATCTCCCTAGTCCTTCTGAGTATGCTTTTCAGGCATGGCCTTGCTTCAGAGTCTCACAATTTTTCTGAGGAATTCATGTGAATTATACTTAATAATAGATGTGTGTTTATTTTAACACATAAACATTGTAAGTGCCTTGACTGAAGGACTAATAAGTTTTTGGTTTTTTTTTTTTTTTTATTCTGTAGTCTTGTGTACCCCTCTTGTCAAGTATTAGGTCCTCTCTCTGAGAAAAGTTATCGAATAAAAGAAAACACACTGTAAATTACAATCATAATGAAGATTCACATTAATTTTTAGATTCAATTGTGAAACACTGAAAGCATCATTTCAGTCTTAGCTCTAAGAACTGAACTTTGGAGAGAAAAGGAAGTTTTAAAGATCTGGCAAATCTTGGCAAACTTGGCCAAACATCTGATTCCAGCAGTTGGCCAGCAGTTCTTCATGCTGTAATGAAGTCAACATCTCCTGTCTGACTGGCTAGATAGGAGGTGGGAGGTTTATCATGGAAAAGCAATATATAAAAGAGAATCAACAGTACTGTGCATAAGTACTGGCAACATCACAGTCTCTACCACCTACAATGTCCACAAGCTTAACAATTATTCTTTGAGATTTTCTCAATACTTATGCAACTTCAAAATGAAAAGGCACTGCTCCCTCCAAGCAGACCAGCATCCTCATTAGAAATGGCACAAATGTTATCTATCCTTCAATCTATTTTTGTAGCTCTGGGGATTGAACCCAGGCCTTACACTTGCTAGGCAAACCCTCTAGTCCTTGAGCCAGGTCCTAGATTAACATCATCTTTAGATCAGTGCTGCGGGTGGCCAGTCTAGGCCTCCCTCAACCCACGTGGAAACAGGGTCCTGGTCAAGTTGGCAAGACATTGGGGAAGAAAAAAATAACAGACGCAACACAAGGAAGTACAGGATCTGAATGTATTTCTCAAAATACATGTATTTCTCAAAATACATGACTTTTATAGTCATTACAAACGAAAAAAGAAAAATCTGGTGGCTCAGTAGTCGAGGTACATCTGAGGCCATCTAAAACACACTGGATTTAAAACAGCAGCCATCTCTTCTGGACTGGTGCAGCATGCTCGGGCCTGAATCCCAGGGGGCTGCAGGTGAGCCAGCCAGGAGGGTAGAGGCTAGCATCTTGAATGCAGACTGCTCTGCAGTTCTCTCTCTCTCTCTCTCTCTCTCTCTCTCTCTCTCTCTCTCTCTCTCTCTCTCTCTCTTGGCTCAAGGTCCTGCCCATCCTTAGTAAACTGTCCACTATGCTAATCTTCTGGGCTACCAAAGGCAGGTCCCAGGGGGTCCCATTCTTGCTAATTCCTAGGAGTGGCTCAGCTGCCATACATGACTGAGAATGAGGATTCTACTTGACCTTGCCCTGGGATAAACAACTCCCATTCTGTAGGCTTCAATGCCCTGCTCCCTCATAATCTCCCTAACAATGCTGGAGGCAATTAATTGGAATGTGTAAGATTGCTTATGAAATTCCAAGCCAGGGTTTGGTTAAGATGTTGGAACATTGGTAAAGGTCAGAGGGCAATGTCCAATTTTGTTTAACTATACTAAATCATATGTTGGTGGGCACCTAGCACGTGAGTCCTTCCATCGACCATTGCAAGGACATATCTGGGCTACCTCTGAGTTAGAAATGCCAAGGAATAAACTCCAAGAGCCTGGCTTCCTTTGAAGCTTTTTTGCTTCAGATCTGTGGCCACGCTTTTGGGCTTGTCACAATTGGAGTGGGTGTGGCAGATCAGTAAGGCTCATAATCACAGAGGGTCTGGGCTCTCTACGGGACACCAAGGACTTGAAGGCTAAGGAATGTTGGGAAATCTAAGCACTTTTGGAAGACTGGCATTGTTTTTCTTTCACTGCATTCATGAAGTGGTCTTGGGTCTATATACTCCATTTGTATGAAAGTAAGCAGATTTATAAGAGGTCCCTAGCAGGAAGGGGGCTTAAGGATATATCTACTTTTAAGTTCTTTTTATCTCTCCTTTTTCTGTTGAATAGAATAATAAGGACTTTGGACAGGGCCTGTTTTAAAGAAACCTTAAAGAAACTTAAATTCCCCCCCCCCCAGCAATATATACAGTATATATCTGTAATACTTCTTTGGGAATTTAAACATATAAGCAAACAAATAAAAAAGAGGAATTATTAGGTATGGTGGTACATCCCTTTAATCCCAGCACTCAGGAGGCAGAGGCAGGAGGGTGTTTTGTGGGTTTAAGGCCAGCCTAGTCTACAGACAAAGTTCCAGGATAGCCAGGGCCACACAGAGAAGCCCTGTATTGAAACCAAACCAGAGAGAGAGAAAGAGAGAGAGAGAGAGAGAGAGAGAGAGAGAGAGAGAGAGAGATTACATCCCTAAGTCTGTCAAAGCTATAGAATATTCAAAATTATGTAGTTTTCAGGATGGAAGTAGCTGAAAGGTTGAAATGTAATGAAAATTTGTTATTGGAGGAGAGGGTGAAATCCAAGGGTCTTCAGTAGAGAGCAGTGGACAGAGGCCTTGTGGGACCATGTGATCAAATGGCTCCAGGGCAGGGGTGTCAGGTCTCCTGTGAGAACCAATGTAAGAAGCAAAAATGATGCAGGTTAAAGTGGACTTTTCTTCCCCACCAAGTACCTGTGGTTATATTTTGTGACAGCAAAGATGGTCACACATTTTTAGTCTCATGTCACAAAGAGAATGCTGTTACCTTCTCTTCTCTACTATATTAAACAAGTTATATATTATGGTGAATTCCTTTCTGAATTGGATGGCTTTGTTTGGTTGGTTTTGTTTTGTGCTTTTGATACAAGTCCTAGCTTAGAAGTATTGCATGGCCTTGAACTCACTATGGTGTTCTGACTGGCTCCAAATTAGCCATCCTTCCTGTAAGCTGGATTTAGAGATGTATGTCCACAAACAGTTCTCAAGTAAATCAAACACTTCTACTCTTTGTCCTTCACTAACTTGACCTGAACTTTTTCTTTGCCTCTTATTCCCCAAATGACCTTGTGTCTCAATTTGACTCTTCCTCATCTTGTATGATGCATGTTCTCTGTGAGCACTGCTGTCTCTCCATTAGGAGCAACAGTTCTCACACATTGCTACTTGCTTTGAATTTTGACTCAAGTTTCCGTGAGTCATGTGTTAAATTACTTCTGGCAGGATGACTTTGGATGTGTCTGGAAAGCTAAGAGAAAAACATTTAGCTGTCTCATATGACAAGGCTTCTTGGACAACAGTCACTTTGTAGACATGACTTTGCACAATGGGAAAACAGGAACACCTTACCTCTGGTGGCATGGCGCCTGAATAAAGTGGGAATGATTCTCAGATGTGTCCAGAAACTCTTTTGCTTCTCAAATCTGGAATTCTTATACTAAAATATTAATTAATATTTTAAGGGTTTAATATTAAATAGATCCCTAAATCTTATTGAAGAATTTTAGCTTATTATATGCTGGAAATATCATCCAGTACTAACATTTTATTTGTTTATAGAACATGTTGTCACATATGGGAATTTATGTAAAAGATAAGAGAGTGAAAAATATGAGGATGGACTTGAACACATTGCTCATATAAGTTGATGATGTTCTTCACTTAATGTCAACAAAATAGTATACAGGATGTAAAGCACTTCTGGGGCTCCCACTCTGTATTCTGAATCTGACTACATGTTATGGTTACTTGTTATTGGGGGGTCAACATGTATGCTGTTTCCAAAAAGGTGCAGTTCTATAGACAGAGGCAAAATAATAAAATTAAGAAGCTAGGTCAAAGTTAGTGTGAATCAACATTTGCTTCATCTCATATCATCACAACACTCTTGCAAAGTTTATCTCGGTCAACTTGTAAGTGAGGAAAAGTGAGCTAGGAAGTCTTATATCTGAGGTCAAGCAGAACATTGCCAAGGCAGGATTCTCACTGGAGTGTTTCTAACTTTAGAAAATCAAATGCTTTCCCCTAAGTTTAACAGTTACCAGTGGTCAAGGCCTGGGATGAACTTGTGTTTTTAGGCTCTTGGTCTCTAATCCAGAGAGCCGAAAAGAAGGCCTCTCAGATTAGCAAAATAAGTGTGATAACCTTCTCCAGAGCAAAGTGGTAGTGCAGAATACAGAGTGGTGTGGTGTCAAGATTATTGACAGCAGCCTACATGACTGAGAATAGTCAAGGGCCCAATTATTTGTTGAGTTTCCTTTTATGGTGTTCAAGAGAAGGAGGTCTTGGTCACAAAAGGGTAGCTCTTGATTTTGATTAATAGATCAGATAATATATTCACTTTTTCCACTGCATATAATTCATCTGGATTTCACTGTATGCATATATAATTAAGCACAGGAATAAGACAACAAATGGGGGATCCTCCCTAAAAGTTAACTGGAGGACATACTTTTGCCTTACTGTGCATATGTCTAAAACCAATTTAGGTCAGATTGACTGTTCTATTCTTGGTACATAGGTACATTGGAGAATATACTTGAATAAGAGCTTTTTAAATTTGGTTGTTATTAAGGATAGAAATGAGAGGATACAATTTCAAAGGAGAGAAGCGGAAATTAAAGTTGGGCCACCACACCAATCTTCTTTCCTATTCTTGATTGCTTTAGCTTTAGAGCAAAATAAGCCTTCCAAATCACTGTCCCCTGAATTTGTTCAGTTATCTTTATTGTATAATATGATCCTTAATATAAAAATATAAGTTTGAGAAACAATCTGCTAAGTCCTATGAAAGTTCTCTGTGTATATACCTAGATGCGTTTGAGAAGAAAGACAGTTTTAGAAACAATGTCTCTTCTTGTATAGTTTATAGGAAACTTCTTTGCTCACAGGTTTTAAATGTTTTATTATATTTCTGTAATTTCTTTATAAGGCACTAAGATGGTATGGAATGTATTTTATTATGATTGATCTTTATCATTTTTACTTCTATGTCAATGCTATTTATTTCAAAACCATCTATTTTACCTCTTGATGTTGTAAATTCCTTTTGTATATTGAATTTTTTAATCTACTGACTAATTTGATAAATTTATATAGTCACTCCTATACTACTTGAGGCATTTTCTTTGCAGGGACGTGTCATCGTGGAGCAGTAAGTCACAGGTGGGAGTGTTTTTCATCTGTACCAGGGTGATTGAGCATGTCTGAATGTCATCCATACTGCTGTGTATTAGGGTCTGTCTGAGGAGATGAAGGGTTGTGACTACTAAACAGACATATTTCCACACACTGCAAAACCAAGAGTCCAGTTTTTACCCCTAAAACAAAAATCCCACAACTTCTTTTGAGGTATTTATGGGCTATTTTCAGAAAGCAATCATATTAAAAATAAGCTAAATTAAAAACTGACTGTGTCCCAATATACAAAAGTTATATAAAGTACATTCTTATACCACTGAATTACAGATATGGGAATTAATAACAAGTGTTTAAGTAAAAAATTAAGAACTACATGCCAACTGGAGACCCTATCTTCTTAAGTGCTTTATGTATTTAAAAATATCAACAATAATTTGACTTAGGATTAGACTCAAGAGGTGGGAAAAATACTGGAAAGGAGCCATAAGAACGACAAAGCAGGCTGGAGAGATGGCTCAGTGGTTAAGAGCACGGGCTGCTCTTCCAGAGGTCCTGAGTTCAATTCCTAGCAACCACATGGTGGCTCACAGCCATCTGTGATGGGATCCGATGCCCTCTTCTGAAGACAGTGGCAGTGTACTCCTTTATATAAAATAAGATAAATAATTCTTTAAAAAAAAAAACCAACAACAACAAAGGAAAGAACTAGTAGAGCTAAAAAAAAAATTTTTTTTTAAAGTTCCAAGGGAAAGACTGCAGTGAAGACATGGAGAAGGACACCTTCAGCTAGGTGACAGTGCCTTGTGTGAACAGTGCTGAGCCATGCTGGTAGGACGTGTGGTAGGATGGGTTGACAACGGCACTTGACCTCAGTGATCTTAAATCCCCTATGTCTACGATCCAGTTCTCATGTGAGAAAAGAGGAAGTTAAGATACTGCCTGAGTCTAAGTGTCAAATCATCCTAGACAAGAGTCTCTGAAAACCACCACAGCCAAGGAGGCATGGGGACTAAAGGAAGTGACATGTCCCAGCGGGAGGCTGGAGATAGAGGAAACTTGTATAAAAACTAAAGAAGTTCAAATGAAGTAATGGTCCATGTCAAAAGTGCCATACTAATATAAGATGTGACCCTGTGAGTTATACAGATATATATTCTGCCATCTTCACAGTCTTTCTGAAGCTGTTTTCTGGTTCTGCTGCAACAAATTACCATAACTGGGTGGCTTAAAACAACACAAATATATTCTCTTACAGTACTAAGGGTCAGAAATTCAAAATGAGTCTTAGAGGGTTAACATCAGGGATTCGACAGTCACCAGGGACCTTCCATTCCTGCTTCAGGAGACTGCCTGTAATGTCAACCTTCTGCTGTCATTGTGCCTTCTCCTCTGACTCACCTTAAAGTTCATTCACACAGTGTCAAGTCAGACAATCCAGAACTATATCCCCATAAAATCTTCCAGAGACACGAACATAGACATTTCAGGGCACTATCATTCGGTCTACTATACTATTCTAACATATATATGTGTATATATATCCATCCAGATCCCACACAAAGAAAAGTCAGGCATGTGTATTTGTAATCCCAGTGTTGGAGAGACAGAGGCAGGAGACTCCTCAGATCTTGCTGTCCAAATCAGTGAGCTCAAGGTTCTGTGAGAGACCATGATTAATATGGAGAAGAACTGAAGACGATACCTGGTGTTGACCTTTGACCTTCACTTGCACGGGGACCCATGCACATCTGTATCCATGCCTGAGGGTGTACACATACAGGTTCAAAGGTCTGGAAAATCCAACTAAGATACAACAGGGGGCACACAAGCACCAAAGGCAGAGGGGATGTGAGAATGAGTAGAGATGCTTTCTCAGAGCATTGTAGATACGATTATTTAATAATGCACTTTTACCATTTAGGTAGTGATTTCTTTGACAAGAGAACATGGAAAACAGATTAGGTAAAGACCCAGGCAAAACATAAAAGAAGGTCTGGGAGGGGCTGCTCTGCTACTGACGTGGCTACTGCCTCTGTTAGCTCACTACTTCCTAGTAACAGGAGCGCTAGAATCTCAAGCCCTTTGTACAGCTCCAAAGCCCAGGGCACTCAGCATCCTTTGCCACTTGTGAATGGTGGCTTGATTTTCTCACACACTTAAAAGACAGATTCCCCTACTCCCTTTCTATCTTTCTGTTATGTGAACTATTCTACATGGCTCATGAATGAATACTCACAGCACCAAGTGCACTCTCCACATCAGCTGAATGATGTTGACCCAGTCATGAAGTCCTGTGGCCTCAGTTCCTTGTTAGTAAAATATAATGTTGTGTTGTGCACATAAAACTAGTCTGAGAACTCCACGGGAAAACTCCATTGAATTAGTTGAATAGAAGAAAGGCTGAGTTTATAAAAGTGTCCCAGCTGCCATGATCATTGCCTTTGTCAAGCCTAAGAAAAATGGAATAAAAATGGATTGTGTTGTTCAGTGGCAGTATGTTTGCTCAATATCAGTGAAGTCCTGGGTTCAATCCACTTCTCCAAAAACAAACAAACAAACTAAAAAGAAAGTCATATGCTCTGAAATTCTTTTTTTAATGATTTATTTATTTATTTATTTATTTATTTATTATATGTAAGTACACTGTAGCTGTCTTAAGACACACCAGAAGAGGGCATCAGATCTCATCACGGATGGTTGTGAGCCACCATGTGGATGCTGGGATTTGAACTCAGGACCTCTGGAAGAACAGTCAGTGCTCTTACCCGCTGAGCCATCTCTCCAGCCCCCTGAAATTCTAAGTAAATCTGTCAGTAAACTGATTTAACATTTTTTTTTGCAGATAATAGCCTATGATACTTAAGAAAGCATCACATCAGCTATATAATATCTATAGTTCAAATTTTAAAAATTCATATGATTATTAAATTTTGGAAGACATTGATAAAAGTATTATAACAATTTGTAAAAAGAAAAGAATCATTTTGTTTACTGTGGATGGAAGAATAATTCCTTAAGACATTGAAGAATTCTTAAAATAATAGCTGTGTCATTATTTATTGGAAAAATACCAATAAAGACATTCTATTAACATCAGAAAGAGAACAAGGATTTTCATAATCCTCTCTATATGTTAATATTGATTTACAACTTTTTTCCATAGAAAAAAACAGAAATAGAAATTACTGGAAAAAAAGCATGAAGTCACTATTATTCACAGGTCATACAATCACACACATATACAAAGATCCCAGAGAATTAGCTTAAAAATAATTAAGAATTCAGCAAGGTGAATGAATACAAGTTCAAGTGGGTTTCAGAGATACCAGCAGCAGTCAGAAAATATAACGTGGAAAATTCTTCTTCACAATAGTAACAGAAATATAAAACACCTAGAAATATAAGCCTAATAAAAAAGGTGTCAGCCCTCTGGAAAAATACCATGCGAGGCTACGGAGGAACAGAAAATACAACCCACATAAACAGGAAGACATACGATCTGTCTGTGGATCACGATAAAGACCTGGCCTTTGCCCACATTAGTTTTTAGGTTTAATGCAACCTAAACTCCCAGTGGAATTCTTTTTCTTTGGGTGGTTTTGCTGAAGATTTAAATGAGAATCTGAGACAAGCAACAGAAAATGTGAAGAGCTAAGCAAATGCAAAGGGATGAATTAGTGCATATGGAAGCTACATTGCAAATCCATGACTGGTGCTGGGACAAGCAAGGATTGGAAGAAGAGAACAGAGCAACCCTGTAAGTGAAAACATTCTATAATGTGTGGTGATCTACAAAACCACACCTGTGACATCACAAATCAAAAGAAGGATGAAAGAGTGTCCAGGTCAATGCTTCCCTTGTCCATATATCCCACACAAGAATAACTTCCAGTCATGTTTATAGGACACAACACACAGCAAAGGAAACAGCAATCACAGAGAAGAAGTGAGGATGTCTTAGTTACTGTTCTACTGCTGTGAAGAGACACCATGGCCAAGGCAACTTATAAGAGAAAGCATTTAATTGGAGGCTGTCTTACAGTTTCAGAGCGTTAGCGCCTGCTAATCATGGTAAGAAGTATGGTGGTGGGCAATCAGACATGGCCTTAGAGCTGTAGTCGAGAGCTGACATTTTGATTCACAGGCAGGTACAGAGAGGAAAAGAGTGAGAGTGGGCATAGGCTGGGCTACTGAAATTTCAAATCCCAACAAGGCCACACCTCCTACTCCTTCCCAAATAGTCCCACTAAATAGGGACCAAACTTCAAACACTTGAGCCTATGGGGGCCATTTTTATTTAAGCCACAATAAAGGATGACATAGGAGCAGGATCCTCTGAGTGAGGAAAAGACTGAGATTCTCAACATAAATGTTTAATCCCTTTCTCAAAACTATCATTTCTTAAAATAAAACCAAAACTATTAAATGGCAAATTAGAATCCACTTTGCCCCCTGGTGTCAGGAAAAACTAATGTGTGTTTGTTTGCTTGTTTGGATATTTTTATGAACCTGTAAGAAGACAAACAATTTCAGAGTAGATCACTAAACAGATATGGGTAATGTATGTTGTCAATGATGGTAGGGGAAAGTTCACCTTCCTTCCACGTCCTAGTTACTGTTCTGTTGCTGTAAAGAGACTTCATGACAAGGCAACTCTTATAAAAGGAAGCATTTAACTGATGCTTATTTAAAGTTTCAGAGGCTTGGTCTATTATTGTTGTTGTTATTGTTATTATTATTATTATTGGAAGAAAACAGGTGTTGGAGCAGTAGCTGAAAGCTTTACATTCTGATCCATAGGCAAGGGGGAGAGAGAGAGAGACAGAGACAGAGACAGACAGAGAGACAGAGAGACAGAGACAGACAGAGACAGAGACAGACAGAGACAGAGACAGAGAGAGACAGAAAAAGAGAGACTGGGCCTGGGCCTGGTGTGGGCTTTTGAAATCTCAAAGCCCATACCTCTCTTATATACTTCTATTAACACCATACCTATGCCAATAAGGTCACACCTCCTAGTTCTTCTAATCCTTCTCAAACAGTTCTACTCTAAACATTTAAATCCGGTGACTAAACATTTAAATCTGTGAACCTATGTGAGACATTCTCATTCAAACCACCATGTTCCACAAGGCTAAACATTATTTGAACCTATTTAATTGTCACTTCTGGGCTAGAGAGTGCCGAGCAGTCACTAATATGGGCTGTTTGAGGAGTGTCCCAGGATGCTATCTTCCTGTGATGGGGAGCATTTATTACTATGTTTACGTACCCAATCACCTTTTCCAGATTTCTTTCCCTAGGAATGAAAAAGGCATTCTTTACATTGTTATTTTTTACATAAAAAACTAGAAGCAAATGAACTGATAAATTATACTTGGATAGTTTAGACTCTGAAACATGGATGGTTTGAAGAACTGCAATTCTGAAAACATTTAGTGGCATGATAAATGTTCATAATATATTTTTAAATAAAAATATAGGACTCAAAACTAGAGAAATTATTTCTGGTAGTTAGAGCAGAGCATGTTATCTAGAATTCTTAAATATATTTCCAATATCTTCATGTTTTTAAGTAAGAATTGATATATAAAAAACAAAACAAAACACTGTAGCCAGGCAGTGGTGGTGCACGCCTTTAATCCCAGCACTTGGGAGGCAGAGGCAGGTGGATTTCTGAGTTCGAGGTCAGCCTGGTCTACAGAGTGATTTCCAGGACATCCAAGGCTACACAGAGAAACCCTGTCTCGAAAAAAAAAACACCACTGTAGGTGGATCTCTAATGTGCTCTAGTGTACACTGTGTGAGGAGGCACATCAGAATGCTCTTCAAGGGACCAATGGGACGTTGAAAATCAGAAGACCTGATTGTTTGAGAAGCCTTCTATCCTGAGATATAAAACGTCTCTCTCTCTCTCTCTCTCTCTCTCTCTCTCTCCCCAGCTCATTCTATTCATTAAGAAACATCATCTTTCCTCTGACCCACTGGTTTATCTCCTTCCTTGCGTCCTCAGGGGCATGCTGAAAATCCACGGTGGCCAAGCCAGCACTGCCATGATGAACAACTACTATTCCTTACAGAAGTTTTCTAAAATCTTGGAAGCAAAAAGTCATAAAAATAAAAATGTTTCATTAAAGCTTAGAAAAGAAACTGTCATATCCACAGCTCATTTTACATATTTTTATTACTCACATTTTAAAAAGATAAATGGAGAGACTAGAAAGACAGCCCAGCAGTCAAGAGCACTAAATGCTCTTCCTGAGTACCTAGGTTTGATACACACACACACACACACACACACACACACACACAGCATAACAATCATTACTAACTCTAGTTCCAAGGAATCTGACCTCCTCAGGCACTGTATTCACACTATACAGAGACATACATGCAAGCAAAATACCCCTACACATAAAATAAATGTATATCAATTTTTTAAAAAGATAAAGAGATATATTTAAGGTTGACTTTTATTTAGACAAGCTATGAAAAGATTTTTAGATTTCACTTTGCTGAAAATGAAAAGATGTTTGCACAGAACAATTTTTGTTACCTAGGCAGCAGGAATGCTCATAAATCTATTAAATGGGCAATTTCTAAATAAACCTAAATTAAAGTCTATTTCCAAGCAGCTAAGGACTGAAGAGGATGTAGGGAAAGGTGAAAAAGGGGATCAGGCAATGGCTGGAAATGAGAAAGTGTTGAGTGAGTGTTCACAGGAGTGGTTCAGTTCACACAGCAAAAGCATTCCCTTCTTCTCCTACAACATCTGAAATGTGTTTTGTTAATCCTTTCTTTTTATAATTTCATTTTTTTAGGAATACAAATATGTTTAAAAAATAATCCAGTGCATTTGTTGTTGTCTAGTGTATTTGTTGTTTGCTGTATCAAAATATCCACTAATGCAACTTAAGAAAAGCTGGCTTATTTGGACTCATGGTTTGAAGGAATACATTCGCTCATGGCCAGGAGGGCATGATGCCAGGGGCAGGAATCATGTGAATACAGTACAGCTTCAAGTCAGGAAGGCATGATGCCAGGGCAGGAATCATGTGAATACAGTACAGCTTCAAGTCAGGAAGGCAT
>JADRCD010246862.1:0-16741 GCA_019843815.1 Montemys delectorum | reverse complement strand
GAGGCAGGTGGATCTCTAGGTTTGAGGCCAACCTGGTCTACAGAGAGAGCTCCAGAATAGCCAGAAAAACCTGGTCTTGAAACAAAACATTACAGTTGAAGATTAGGACAAACTTAAACATCAGCAAATGGGTATTTTCCACAATTTGGTATATTTCCATTGTATATACATCTATGAAACAGATGAGTGGAAACTTCCTTTAGACTAGATCTCGCTCTGAAGCCCAGAACAGCTTCAGACTCGTGCCATCTTCCTACCTCAGCTTCCCATTAGTGCCGGACTACAGGTGTCTGCTACCACACCTTGCCAGCTATACAATTGTTTTTAACTATTTGGAATATTCCTAACATATATAGATATGTCCTCTGGGCATATGCGTTTTTTTACGCACATTCTTTTATATTCTATGCATATATGCAAATACGACTATACATATGACATTTGCATATAGCCAGCTAAGAAAATATGTTAATTTTAGCAGTAAATGCTATGGTTCACATCAAAGAAAGGACAGAGCTTAGACAGAGCACTTTGTTAAGGTTAACATAGAAAGTAAGCCCTCCCTGCCTCTATCCTCCCATCCTGCCCTGCCCAACCTGACACTAGAGCTTACGGGAGAATGGAAAATTACAAAACTGGAGGGGTGGGGAGGAATGTGGAGCTTATGAAGGCAACAAAAAAAATAAAATAAAAAGGCATGAGCAGACAAAAGGGAACCAGGAAAAGAAGACAGGGACTCCATGTGAGGGCAGAAAGCTACTCAGGGTACCAAGAGCAGGAGATCCAGTCACATCACCCACACATGTAATCTTAAGGAATGAATGGAAGAAGAGACGGTTCCCTTCAACAAACAAGAAGCCAGATCCAAAGCAGCAGAAAGCCGCTGTGTCTCCACAGTCCGGGGACTGGGAGGCTTGGGAGACTTATTCAGGCAGAGAGCTAAACTAGCCCCTGAGTTCTGGCTTTTGAGATCCAGGCACGCAGGCTCAGCGCTCACTTGCCCCATAGTGTTCAGTGTTGACTCTTGGCAAGCCTTCCCGGGAGATTCACAGACAGTCCCACCTTCTGGCTCTTCTTGTTCTCCTGGTGGAAGTCTGAAGGCTCTGGTCTAGGACTGTTGACCCCGGAAGAAGCGGTTTGGCTTGCACAGAGCAGTAAGCGCCAGTCCAGAGGAGACAGCTGCTGTTTTTAGACCCAGTGTGTTTCAGGTGGCCTTAGATGTATCTCGACTGCTGAGTTGCCAGATTTCTCATTTCTCTTTTGCAATGACTGTAAAAGTCTGATGCCATTTTTAAGAAATACATTCAGATCCTGCACTTCCATGCGTCCTGTCTGCCGTCATTTCTTCGCCCATGCCTTGTCGACCTGACTAGGACCCCGTTTCTCCCGTGGGTTGAGGGAGGCTCAGACTGGCCGGCCCGCAGCAGGTATCCAGGCCTTTTGCTCTATGTGGTCATTCGAATGTCCATGTCAGGCCTTTGATTACCAAACAGCTAAGGGCCTCATGCCATGTGTTACAAGTGAGACGCTAAGGACTTGAAATTGGATGATGCAGCTGGAGGAACAAGAGGCTTAGGCCAGAGATGTCAGGAGAGATAGTAGGATGCTACATGCAGTCACTTCTAGAATGTCAGAAAAATAAGAACGAAGTTCTGACCTTGTGTTGCCCAGCCTTGCCACTGAAAACAAGTAATGGGAATTGAGGCAGAAGGTCAGTGTTTGGGAGATACAAAGAGGGTTTTCTGTTTACTGTTTTTGTTGTAGACGTTCCCAGCTAAGGGACGGGGGACTAATGGAATTAGTCAGGAGCCAGATGAAAGACAAGACAAAAGTAACAAGTCAGAGTCAGTTCATTGGCTGCAAGGCCTCCACATGTGCCAACTGAAATCAGAGTGACCGAGGCCTTGGATGGAGGCACTGTCACTCACACAGAACACAGAGGGGTTGCTTTCCAAGGAAAGGGTGTATACATTCTCTTTTTCCTAAAAGATACTTAACAGAAGGCACAAGGGAGTGTAGTGGGCTTTCCTTTACCTTACCTTAGGGAAAACAGTCTTAAGATTTCTAAAGTACTTCTTCAAGGGTGGGCACAAGGTGATTACAACCACAAAAGGACAATGGGGAAATTTGTCCTTTAATTTTAATGGTTTTTTTAGATATTTATTACATTAAATTACTTCCCTAGACACACTTTGAATCTTCAACCAAAATGGAAAAAAGAAAAAAAAAAATTAAAGTGGCTGGCTAGCAAAAGCTTAAAACCTCACTTCACACCTTTGCTTCTGACCCTAATGTAAAGAAAGAAGATGTGCAGAATGCAAAGAGGAAGTGTGTTGTTCTTCAAGTACCGGGACTGTTTGAGAAATTCCAGAGTCAATTCAATCAACAAAATATGAGGATAAGACCCAGGCACAAAGATGCACAGGAAGGCTGCCTAGTGCTGGAGCCAAGCCCTACACCACGCACGTCACGGAGCCCTGTGAATCCGCATGGACAACGTCAGCGTTTCTGTCTCGGGTTCATGTAGGAAATGAACACACATCTAAAGACAACAGCCTAGCAACTGCATCTGATCTCAGCGCGGATCCAGTAATTATGGGTAGCACCGCTCACAGTGAACAGACAGCATTAAAAGAAAAGGTCTGGGATATATCACATCTTACTACAATATAGTCTCAGAGATAAAGGAAGTCATTTAAAAGAAAGAAAGAAAAAGAGATTTACAAGGGCATAAACCCTTCCTGGACTTCTTTTCCTGAAAAAAAAATAGGATACTCCTCTAAATCTATGCCATCTATCTTGTCTAATCTAGTCCATGGTCAGTTCTCCAGGTGTGGGCTCACTGAGGTGAGATGACTAGAAGGCTCATATTAAATGTGAATTTTTATGTGCCAGAAATGCCACTTGCTTCTACACTCCCCGTTCATTCTTCCTTCCTTAATTTTTCTTTCTTTTCTCCTCTGTATAGTCAGTGTTTTTGGCACACTATCTCATGTAAAGGGTGGTTTCAGACTTTCTAAGTAACAAAGATAATCCTGAACTCCTGACCTCTGATCTCTGCCTCACGTCTTGTATGTTCAAGTTTCAGACTCAAGTGGAGAAACCTTGGTTTTCCAAATGCTCTGAACCAGATATTTCAGGGGAAATACAGTTTCCTCTGAGTCTTTAGCTTAAACATTAGCTACTCCGCAAAGTAAAAACAGAGGAAGACATTAGATCTTTTTCTATGTATGTATCTACGAATGGATGTAACCTTTGGTCTAGAAAAAAAAAAATGTGATTCTTAAACATCTCACAGTGATTTTATTGTGGGGTGGATTCTACCAATTAAGTTATAGAGAATAACCGATATGTCAACAAGAGAAAGAGGGGGGGAGAGAAAGAGAGAGAGAGAGAGAGAGAGAGAGAGAAGAGAAGAGATCAATTAAATTGGAGAGTTTCCTAAATAATAGCATTTGTTGTCTATATTCATTTTCACTACTGTTTTTAATAAGGTGGAATCTTTATCATTTTATTTTTGGACCAGTTACTAGAACAGAGGAAAGAAGGAATTTAAAATGAGGGATTCAGGGGGAAAAAATAAAGGAAACTGCTAAACTAAAACTCCTTTGGCATCAGAGCTCTTCAGGCCTGTGTAGGTGGCATGTGTGCTGCTGTCTACCTGCCCTGGTCCAGTGGGTCGATGCCTGGGTCTGCTGAGGAATATCTGCATCTATTCCCTTCCTAATTTACAAGGCTCAGTTTTGTTTTGTTTTGTTTTGTTTCCAAATAAGGTAGCATTTTACAAAATTGTTTTCCCTCCTACGGGTATGTTCCCATGGCAGAAAGCCACAAAGGCTGCGATTTCCCGAGCTGTCATTGTATTCGGTGATTCGTGAAGATCCCTTCCCTTTAGCAGAGCTGAGGTCGATCGTGCTTTGCCACCAAGCTTGCAAAGAACACAGGCATTTTCTACTTTTTCCTGTGGGATCTCTCTAACTTCAACTTCTCGTGTTCCTCTTCTTGAAGCTCACGTTAGGCTCAAAGAACAGCAGCTATGGCCTAGCCTCCACCAAGAATTCTAGAGCTAATACAAACAGTGTAACTGGGTCTCTTGGGTGTTACCACAGCAAGTCTCAGGAATCACTGGAGGCAGTGGTACCTGCGAACCAAGATAAATCAGTGACCATGTAGCTGTGAGCTCAGTCTGAGTTAGAATCCTGGGCACTCCTTCCCTGCAAGCAGAGAGATTGCCTTCAGGGATGCTTTAACCCAGGGACTCGGTGAGATCCACCATTCTCCCTCCGGGGAATTTCTAAGGCAGGACCAGCCAGGAGCACAGGCCTCACAAGTGGCAGAGCAGCCGGGATAGGATCCTGCCAACCTCCCTCTATACCTAGGAGTGGATCCGCGGCACTCTCTGCCCAGGGACTCAGGTGAGATCCGCCTTTTTCTCTCTAGTGACTTTCTAAGGCTGGACCAGCCAGGAAGCACAGGCCTCACAAGTCCCAGGGGAATCAAAGGGCGGCCTGGACAGGATCATTTCTATCTCAGACCACACCTAGGAGGGACAACAGATCCACACCCCTCTCTGCACCTTTCCCGCAAGTGGAGATCCTGTCTACAGAGTGTGCTCTGACCCCAGGCCTCAGGACAGACAACTGATCCACAGTCATCTGTGCCAGGGTTTTACCAGACAAAAGCTGATCTCCCAGAAGTGCTGACACAGGCTTACAGACCCACAGGAAGAACAAGCTCTAGTCAGAGACAGCAAGAACATCTAACACCAGAGATCAACAGATGTCGAAAGGCAAACGCAAGAATCTTATCAACAGAAACCAAGACTTGTTAGCTTCATCAGAACCTAGTACTCCCACCACAGCAAGTCCTGGATATCCCAAAACACTGGAAAAGCAAGACTTGGATCTAAAATCATATCTCACAATGGTGCTAGAGGAATTTAAGAAGGACATGAATAACTCCCTTAAAGAAACACAGTAGAACACAGGTAAAGAGGTACAAGCCCTTAAAGAGGAAACAAAAATATCTCATAAAGAGTTACAGGAGATCACATGTAAACAAGTAGACACCCTTAAAGAGGAAACACAAAAATCCCTTAAGGAATTACAGGAAAACACAAACAAACAGGTGAAGGAATTGTGTAAAACCATCCAGGACCTAAAAATGGAAGTAGAAACTGTTAAGAAATCACAAAGAGAGACAACTCTGGAGTTAGAAATCTTAGGAAAGAAGTCAGGAAACATAGATGTAAGCATCACCAACAGAATACAAGAGATAGAAGAAGAGAATCTCAGGGGCAGAAGATACCATAGAAAACATTGACAAAACAGTCAAAGAAAATGCAAAATGCAAGAAGTTCCTGACCCAAAACATCCAGGAAATCCAGGACACAATGAAAAGACCAAACCTAAGGATAATAGGAATAGAAGAGAATGAAGACCTCCAATTTAAAGAGCCAGTAAATATATTCAACAAAATTATACAAGAAAACTTCCCTAACCTAAAGAAAGAGATACCCATGAACATACAAGAAGTCTATAGAACTCCAAATAGTCCAAATAGACTGGACCACAAAAGAAATTCTTCCCACCACATAATAGTCAAAACACCAAATACACAAAACAAAGAAAGAATACTAAAAGCAGTAAGGGAAAAAGGTCAAGTAACTTATAAAGGCAGGCCTATCAGAATTACACCAGACTTCTCACCAGAGACTATGAAAGCTAGAAGATCCTAGGTGGATGTCATACAGATCCTAAGAGAACACAAATGCCAACCCAGACTACTATATCCAACAAAACTCTCAATTACCATAGATGGAGAAACCAAAGTATTCCATGACAAACCAAATTCACACAATATATTTCCACAAATCCAGCCCTTCAAAGGGTACTAAATGGAAAACTCCAACACAAGGAGGGGAACTACATCCCTGAAAAAGCAAAAATGTAATCTTCCAACAAAACTAAAAGACGATAGCCACATGAACGGAATTCCAACTCTAACAACAAAAATGACAGGAAGCAACAATTACTTTTCCTTAATAGCTATTAATATCAATGGACTCAACTCACCAATAAAAAGACATAGACTATCAGACTGGGTACATAAACAGGACCCAACATTTTGTTGCATACAGGAAACCTACCTCAGTGACAAAGACAGACACTACCTCAGAATAAAAGGCTGGAAAACAATCCTCCAAGCCAATGGTTGCAAGAAAAAAAGCTGGAGTAGCCATTCTAATAGCGAATAAAATCGACTTTCACCCTAAAGTGATAAAAAAAGATAAGGAGGGACACTTCATATTCATCAAAGGTATGATCTACCAAGATGAACTCTCAATTCTGAACCTCTATGCTCCAAATGCAAGGGCATCTACATTCATAAAAGAAACTTTACTAAAGCTCAAAGCACACATTGCACCACACACAATAATAGGGGGAGATTTCAGTACCCCACTTTCTGCAATGGACAGATCATGGAAACAGAAACTAAACAAAGACACAGTGAGACTAACAAGTTATGAAACAGATGGATTTAACAGATATCTATAGAACTTTTTATCCTAAAACAAAAGGATATACCTTCTTCTCAGCACCTCATGGTACCTTCTCCAAAATTGACCATATAATTGGTCACAAATCAGGCCTCCACAGATACAAGAAGATTGAAATAATCCCTTGTATCCTATCAGATCACCATGGTCTAAGGCTGCTCCTCAATAACAACATAAACAGTAGAATGCCCACATACATGTGGAAGCTTAACACTCTACTCAATGATAACTTGGTCAAGGAAGAAATAAAGAAAAAAATTAAAGGCTTTCTAGAGTTTAATGAAAATGAAGCCACAACATACCCAAACCTATGGGACACAATGAAAGCAGTCCTAAGAGGAAAACTCATAGCTTTAAGTGCCTCCAAAAAGAAAGGGGAGCACACATACACCAGCAATTTGACAGCACACTTGAAAGTGCTAGAACAAAAAGAAACAAATTCACCCAAGAGGAGTCAAAGGCAGGAAATAATCAAACTCAGGGCTGAAATCAACCAAATAGAAACAAAAAGAACTGTACAAAGAATCAACCAAACCAAGAGCTGGTTCTTTGAGAAAATCAACAAAATATATAAACCCTTAGCCAGACTAACTAGAGGGCACAGAGAAAATATCCTAATTAACAAGATCAGAAATGAAAAGGGAGACATAACAACAGACACTGAGGAAATCCAAAAAATCATAGGATCCTACTACAAAAGCCTATACTCAACAAAACTGGAAAACCTGGATGAAATGGACAATTTTCTAGACAGATACCAGGTACCAAAGTTAAACCAAGATCAGATCAACGATCTAAATAATTCCATATCTGCTAATGAAATAGAAGCAGTCATTAATAGTCTCCCAACCAAAAAAAGCTCAGGACCAGATGGGCTTAGTGCAGAGTTTTATCAGACTTTCAAAGAAGACCTAATACCAATACTCCTCAAACAAATGGGACCTCATAAAGTTGCAAAGCTTCTGTAAGGCAAAAAGACACTGTCAATAGGACAAAACGGCAACCTACAAATTGGGAAAAGATCTTTACCAATCCTGTATCTGATAGAGGGCTAATATCCAATGTATACAAAGAACACAAGAAGTTAGACTCCAGAGAACCAAATGACTCTATTAAAAAAAATGGGGTACAGAGCTAAACAAAAAATTCTCAACTGATGAATACCAAATGGCTGAGAAGCACCTAAAGAAATGTTCAACATCCTTAGTCATCAGGGAAATGAAAATCAAAACAACCCTGAGATTCCACCTCAGACCAGTCAGAATGGCTAGGATCAAAAACTCAGGTGACAGCAGATGCTGGAGAGGTTGTAGAGAAAGAAGAACACTACTTCATTGCTGGTGGGATTGCAAACTGGTACAACCACTCTGGAAATCAGTTTGACAGTTCCTCCGGAAATTGGACATAATTCTACCAGAGGACCCAGCTCTACCACTCCTGGGCATATACCCAGAAGATTCTCTAACATGTAATAAGAACACATGTTCCTCTATGTTCATAGCAGCCTTATTTATAATAGCTAGAAACTGGAAACAACCCAGATGTCCCTCAACAGAGGAATGGATACAGAAATTGTGGTACATCTACACAATGGAGTACTACTCAGCTATTAAAAACAATTTATGAAATTCTTAGGGAAATGGATAGATCTGGAGAGTATCATCCTGAGTGAGGTAACCCAATCACAAAAGAACACATATGGTGTGCATTCTCTGATAAGTGGTTATTAGCCCAGAAGTTTAGAATACAGGAAGAATAACCCACAAACCACAAGAAAATTAAGAAGGAAGACCAAAAGGTGGACATTTCATTCCTTCTTAAAAGGGGGAACCAAATACCCACAAAAGGAATTGCAGAGATTAACTATGGAGCAGAGACTGAAGGAAGGACAAGCATATAGCTATCTCCTGAGAGGCTCTGACAATACCTGACTAATACAGATGTAGAGGCTCACAGCCATTCATTGAAGTGAGTACACGGTCCCCAATGAAGGAGTTAGAGAAAGGTTCTATGGAGCTGAAGGGTTTGCAGCCCCTTAGGATGAACAACAATTACTAACTAGTACCCTCAGAGCTCCCAGGGACCCAACCACCAATCAAGGACTATACAGGGTGGGACTGAATATTCTGGCAGCATGTGTATAGCAGAGGATGGCCTAGTCAGTCATCAATGGGAGGAGAGGCCCTTGGCCTTGTGAAGGTTCTGTGCCCCAGTGTAGGGGAATGCCAGGGTCAGTAAGTGGGAGAAGGTGGGGTGGCAAGCAGGGGGAGGGGCAGGGAACAGGGGTTTATTCTTGTTGTTGTTTTTTTGAGTTTTTTCTTTGGAGGAGAAACTGGGAAAAGAGAAATCATATGACACGTAACTAAGGAAAATATCTAATAAAACAAAAACAAAGCAAAAGAAGAATCCTGGGCACTTCTACCGAAGTAATATGGAAAAATCGCATGCAGTCCTGAGAGTGATGAGCAGCGGATACAGGTTAGGTAATTTCAGTATCTTAACCCATTGGCAAATGGATGGAGCAAGTGCCATAGAGCCGTCATGATACTCGCTTGTTTTCCGTCAGCCATGACTCAGGGGCAGATTCCCCTGTTGGCTAGAAAGAAGTAAGCTGCCATTCTGAGGTCAAATGGCAAAGATGCATGAGTGGCCTTTATGTGCAGTCAAATGCTCCCAGAGGACAAAAATCCCCCCAAAATAACATAAACCTCACAGAGGTGATGGTGCTCTGTGGTTAGCATCTCATTCTGACCCAGTAACTCTTTTATCAGCTTGTTGGAGGTATCTCAACAGTAATTCACAGCTCTTGGAATAATTCCGTATGCTGAAGATCATAGCAGTAAGAAAGGCTGCAGCCTAAGGGGGTATCTAATCTAAAGTTTATATTGTTAATTATGAAAAAATATATCCTTGTCTCCTTCCAATTCAGAATTGGCCACAGGGTTCAGATGAGCTACACTGAGCATCTTCAGCCACAGTGAACCTCAAGGTCAGCATCTCCTACTGGTCCAGACCTGTGCTAGGAGGATCCAGGAGTAGACCTGACAAGCAGCTGAACCTGGTTTTTTTGTTTTTGTTTTGTTTTTTGTTTGTGTTGTTGTTGTCGTCGTCATCGTCATCGTCATCGTTTCCTGGAAGAAAGAGCTAAATGTTCACAGTGCCAAAATCGTGACACATCTTTTGGCTCAGATATCTGGGTATCCACATGGATGACAACCAGAAATTTTGTCTACCAGCTGGCCACATATGGGAATTATGAGTCCACTTCATAGTGGTCTTTCCTGATATTTAATCATCCTAAAACAAAATTAGCTCCCACAGTCAGAAAGGGAGTTTCAAGGACAGCAGGTGCCTCCCGCCGGAGCTCTCCTGTGCCCAGACCATTATTCCTAGGCTTTAGCATTACCAACAAATGATATCCCTTTTCTCTATGAGTACTAGAGAGCCAACAGAGTAGGAGGCTAAAGTCCAAAACAGCACTGTTAGTATCCCTAAAGGCAGAACTGGAAGGTATAGCTTAGTAAGGGACCGGCAGATGCCTGCAAATGAGGTGCTGACTTAAGATTTCACATTCCTCCTGAGAGAACTAGGGATAGTGTCACCCTTCTGAAGGCTAGGGAATTACTGTTCTCTGCATATGGTTTTCCAGAGTTAGGAAGAAAAACAGAACAAGCTTGTTCCTAACCCGTGTACCCCTCTCCACTTTACTAGTAAGGCCACCCAGTCCCACCCCACATCTGTGAGTGAAGGGGTCCATGGTAGGTGGGAGGAGTTAGAGTACTTGACGTTTCTCAACTTGAAGAAAACATCACATATCAATAATCGCAGACAACAACGCCCTATAAGGTATGAGCATTACTCAGGGCTTTCAAAACATAACAAGAAAACTGAAAGTCAGGCTACCTCAGGTCAGTGGGACCGTACATTTGCTTGGAACCAAAGGGAAAGGAAGTCAGAAAGTCAGCTTGGGAGATGGAGGGACACCTCAGGCAGACTGAAGGGGATGGCAATGATTTGAAGAGCAGAGAGAGAAAGAGAAAAAGAGAGAGGGGGGAGGGGCTGAAATCTAGAACAGAGAAGTACAGACTATGGGAGAATGGGGGATGAGCCCTTGGGTAAGCAGAAGGACCTGTGTGGCCTCTACCAGAGAACCTGGGGACTTCACTAATTGGACCACCTAGGGCTCCTACTTGCCACTGCAGCTAAGGCTTTCACCTGGAAGACACAGAAAGCCTTGGAGGCTCCAAGAATACGGCAGTATAAAGAGTTGTAAGTGCATCAGAAACCGAAATACAACTGCTTAGAACATTTGCTTAAATACACAATCATGATTTCAAGTCATGAATAGAGTTTCCTATCTAGATAACTCAAAATTATGAGTGTGTGTGTATGTGTGTGTATGTCTGTGTCTGTGTCTGTGTCTGTGTCTGTGTCTGTGTGTGTGCATGTGTGTGCATATTCTAGTTTCAAAACCTCACTTGTCATTCTGTCTATCTTAATTCCAGTGAAATTTAAATTTTTGCCAGGGCAAAGCTTTCAGACTTGCTTTGGTCATGGTTCCAAGCCATGATTGACACTTAGTTGGTGCTTGGTGCTGCTGAGGGATGCCCTGGATGAGCTCTCTGGCCCAGCTTTCACTGAGGGAGGGCCAGAGAGGATGATGGCAGAGATGATAGAAGGTGTTGGCTGAGTATCAGGCTCTCAGGAACCCCTGAAGAGAGTTTAGCCAAAATCTCCAAGTCTTCTAAACCAGAAATTCAGAGAAATTTCTGAGACAGGAAACATTCCTTAAATTCTACCTTCTGTGTCACAGAAGGGGGCATTTTGGGGGGAGGGGGAACCTGATCTGGTACTGGGTGAGGGAAAAGGACTGAAGCCCTGAGGGCCAGCAGAAAGAATGGAAACAGGCTACCTCAGGAAATTGGTGATTGGTGGGACCCTCCAGAATGCACCAGAGACCTGGGAAGTAAGAGACTCTCAGGAATCAAAGAGAGGGACCTTAGATGAAATGCCCAACAGTAGAGAGAGGGAACTTATAGAGCCCATCCACAGGAACTTATAGATGGCACCACCCACAAGGGGCCCTACCCCCTTGGTTATTAATTGAGAAAATGCCCCACAGCTGGATCTCATTGGAGGCACTTCCCCAACTGAAACTCCCTTTTCTGTGATAACTGCAGCCTGTGTCAAGTTGACACACAAAACTAGCCAGTACAATTGACCCCTTGTCAACTTGACACACAAACACATCACTATTAAGCCTCAACCCTTATGTTTTTACGTATCCCCAAGATCTAAAGTCCCACAGTCTTTACATATTAAAAGTTCAATCAATTTAAAATGTCTAATATCTTTTAAAATTTAAAGTCTGTTAACTGTGGGCTCCACTAAAATACATTCTTCCTTCAAGAGGGAAAAATATCAGGGCACAGTCACAATCAAAAGCAGAACCAACTGGGATCCAACTCACAATCTTCTGGGCTCCTCCAAGGGCTTGAGTCACCTCTCCAGCTCTGCCCTTTGTAGCACACATCTTGTTTTCTGGGCTCCAGATGCCTGTACTTCACTGCTACTGCTGTTTTTGGTGGTCATTCATGGTACTGGCATCACCAAAACACTGACATCCGCTGTAACTAGGCTTCACCAATAGCCTCTCAAAGGTTCTCTTCATGGTGCCAGGCCTCAACTCCTTTGCATGACCCCTTCAGTCCTGGGCCATCAAGGAAGACAGGGCATCAAGTGAGGATGGCATTGCCATCCCACAGTCACATCTCTGACCCATAATTGTTCCTGTCTGAAAGAATTCCAGGGATGGAAATGGAGAGGATCCTGAGGAAAAGAAGGTCCAGTGACAGACCCAAAGTGAGATCAATCTCAAGGGGAGGTCCCAAGATCTGACACTATTACTGAGGCTATGGAGTGCTCACAAAAAGGGGCCTATCATGACTGCCCTCTAAAAGACCCAATAAGCAGCTAAAAGAGTCAGATGCAGATATTTGCACCCAACCAATGGACAGAAGCAGCTGACCCCTGTTGTTGAACTAGGGAAGGCTGAAAGAAGCTGAGAAGGGTGAACTTGGAGAACCAGCAGTCTCAATTAATCTGAACCCCAGAAATCTCTCAAACACTGGACCACCAAACAGACAGCATACACCAGCTGATATGAGGCTCTCAACACATACAATAGAGGATTTCTGGGTCTGTGTTCATTCAGAGATGAATGACCCTCAAGAGACTGGAGGCCCCAGAGAGTTTAGAAGTCAGGTGGGGTGGTGGGTGGGGGCATCCACGTGGAGACGGAGGGGGTGCGGGGGGGGGGGGAGGAGGTGTGGGATGTGAAACATTCAGAGGGTGGATGGGGGCAGGGAATGGAATATGGAGTGTAAAAAATAAATTAATTTAATATAAAAGGGTTATTACCTCAGCTCATAGATGAGAAAAACTGAGAAAGAAAACTTAGACCCCAGAGGTCTGGACAGCTCCTCTTCTCCTGCAGCTCTTGCCCTGCCTCTGCCAGCCTCTTCCAGGGTCTTCCCTTACCCCGTTTCTCCTTATAACCACCTCAGCTCAGCTTCTCTAGCTTAGAGGAAGGAGAAGGTCATCTGTCTTTGACACTCTGAGCTCTCACTAGATAGTGAAAGGCTTTGGACTCTCTGGGAAGCTAGAAAGAGGAATAGTTTTGTAATGGGCTTTCCAGAACTACACACATTAGGATAATAAGTTCCATCACTCACGCACATCTCTAGACTTCCCTTCTTCATACTCCTGGCTTTGTCTACACCTGTTCTTTCTGCTCCCTAATCTGGCAGTGCTACCCCCAGGCTGTGTTCTTTCTTCTATCCCAGGAAAGAACACCTGTCTCCTACATGGAAACCACATCCACCCTGGGCTGCAAGATTTTCCTGGTCCTTTGCATTAATCTTCTTCCACAGGAATGCCAACAGCTGCCTCTGGTCTGAAGACCAGCATGACTATGCAGAGCGATAATATATCAGCCTTGCGTGTTAGAAGTCAGAGGACCAAGCATGAGGAGACAGAAGGAGAAAGTGGTCTGAACCCATATACCTGGTCACTCCAGAGGGAGAAGCTAGCAAAGTACTTAACTAGATAAAGCATAAAATATAAATCTACCAATAAGAGCTTTAGGTACTAAAATTGTAATATTAGAAGGGACTTTAATTTTAACACCCATCTGCATAAATTCTTACAACAAGAGTAGTGGTTGCTACATGCGAGGCAGGCACTGGGATAGAGGTGGACATTTCCTCTTTGGACAATTGCAGTTCTTAGAAATCATTTTACAATAGGGAAGTGATATGCCCGTCTGTCAGTCTACACCTACTGTCTGCAAAGGAACTTCTGTTCTCCACAAAATTTTATCCCTTAAATATTTGCATGGCTCCCTCATGTCTCTTCTCAAAGGTAGCATCTATATGAGTGAGGTAAGAATAAAAACTAAGAAAGAGAGGAGAGAAGAGAGGATAAAGAGAAGAGAGGAAGCAACAGGATTGGGGAAAAATGGGGAGGGAGGAAGGAAGAAGAGGAGAAGGAACAGAGGGGGAGGGAAAGAGAGAGATTGATTTTCTTTAAAAGAGATGTTTCTATTTCTCAAATGTTTTCTGCATTCAAAGCCACTATAGATCACCAATGATCCTAAAGAGGCCCTGGCTCACATGATCTTAGATAAGGAGAGAAAAATCCATAGGTTCTTTCCCAGATTGCTCTGGCCACTGTATTTCTGCACCACAAGACAGGAATACTCATTTAGTATTTCCAACTGCGTGTTCCCCTCAATTCACACCATCAGCATCTCAGCTCTGATGCTCACAGCTGTGGCCCTCACTCTTCAGCCTCTCATCTTCCTGCTTGCCTCCTGACTCCTCTTCCATCCCTTCTCCTTCTAGGTCATTCTCCTGCTACCTGAGCCTCTACTTTCCTTCATTTATAATAAAATAGATCATAGCCATCTATCCAAAACCCTGGCCAGATTCTATCTCATGGCATCAAACCACAAGAGACCCAAGTAGGGATGCCAGTCCCTGCCAGTGACTGTCAGGTTGGCATCAAAACCTGGCCTGAGATGGGCAGTCCTAAGCCAGGAAGTGGAACTGGCTCATCAAAGACCTAGCCTGTGTCCACAAAACAAGAGAGAAAAGCTTGTTTGTGTTTCAGTTTTAGTTTTTGTCTCCCTTGTTCCCACCAGAAAGGCCTTGTGATCTGATGCACAAAAGAACAAAGAAGGAAAAGAAGAGATGAGAACAGGCTAAGAGAGGCGTTCTTTTCAAAGGTGAAGCTGTTAAGCTAAAGGATCTCTAGTTTCTACTCTTAGCTGTTCTCTTGATGAGCACTGAGAAGCGTGTGCAAGCCAGGAACTCACCAAGCTAAAAGAGTTCCCATTTGTATTAAGCACAGTGTGGAGGTGGACACCTTCAACACAAGGGACCCTGGGGACCCAGAGGACCCTGGAGATGCACCACCAAGATATCAGACCCAGGGCTCCCTTTGGATTCTATGTCAGCTTCTTCAAGTTTATTTTGTGCCCTGGGGAAATGCAAGGGAGCCAAGGCTGAGCCTTTTGACTTTGTAATAATGAGATAGCCAGTCTGTCCCTGCCTGCCTAGAGGTGACCTGGGTTAATTTCTCCCATGAGACACTTTTTTTCACCTCCTCTCCTGCTTATGTCTGCTTCTGGTAGCACTTCCTGCCTTGTCTCTCCTGAATAGATCTCTTAAGCCTTGTCCTCTGGGTCCCGAGCTGGTGCATTCTGTTAGCTCAGAGAAATATTAACCTGGCCACAGCCTTCTACATAGAGTGAAAATTAGAACTGGCAAAGTTACTAGAAGAATTTCTGCATATTTCAAACCAGGGACATTTGCAGGTTCCGTGAATTCTGAGGACATTCAAGGACAAATATCCCAATTCAATCCATGTCTCTATTCTGAGATAAAACTAATACCCAGAAGATCTAGTAAGCACAAAAAGCATCTCCAAGGACAAAAATAAATTTTCCTGTTGACCTAGATAGACTTATTATTGTTCTGATGGAAATAATTAAGCACAAACATTTCCTTGACTTCCTTAAAAGATTTTTTTTTTTAATGTCTGTGCTTCCTCCAGTAACTCAGACTTTTTCAAAAGACCAAAGAACTACCAAACTCAGAAAACAAAACCTCATTTCTGTGGGCTTGATTTGGGAATAAAAATACTAAAAGCTTTTATTCACATCTCCAATCACCACAGCCTCTTCAGTGTTACCCCTAAATTTCTCTGCTTGCTGAAGTACTATATCAAAGAACACTGCAAAGATAGAAGAGACAAGCTGGGCGCACGCCTTTACTCCCAGCACTTGAGAGGCAGGGGCAGGCAGCTCTCTGAGTTGGAGGCCAGCCTGATCTACAGAGCGAGTTCCTGTACAGCCAGGGCTACACAGAGAAACCCTGTCTCAAGAATCCAAAAGAAAAGGTAAAAGAGAAAACTGCCTACATTCCCCCACTGCAAAGCTTCTTAATTCACTTTTTAAATCTTGCTTGTGAGTGCAGCTTTAACTCCTTATTTGTAAATTTTCTTTCATTTCATGTTATAAATTATATTATATATTATATAATATACTCTATCTTACAAATGCTTAGTTTACCAGTATTAGTATAAAGTTTCCAGTTATCACTCAGGATGGCTACTGAGCAGTCTGCTGATTAGATGAGCTTAACTTAGCTCGTGCTTTCCTGATAGGGGACTTTCAGGCATTTTTCAGGTCATCTCTACAATGAGCAACAAACATCACGGCACATAAAGCTTCCTCGCTGTGTCCCATCGTTTCCTTAAGAACAGTTCCCAGGAGAGAAATCTTCTACCACTTGGCATGAGTATATTCCTCCTCTTGGTTTGGTTTAGAAAAAACTTTACAATTGCCCCAAGGACTTTATATCAACATCTTCATGTGGAAGCACTTTTTTCTGGCTTCTCTAGTTTATTCATGACCCGGTGCCTCTCTGCGTGGCCACTCTTCCAGGTCCTCCTTTCTAGGAAAAGCTGAGGCTTTCGCCAAGGAAATAGAGGAAACCAGAAATTTTCTAAAATTTGAAGCAAGAAAAGTTTAAGGAAGAATTATTAGGTAGATTAGTTTCCCCGCCCCTATCCCCCACCTCCAAGCCTCAGCCAAGAAAAATATATGTATTGTCTTCC
>JADRCD010246861.1:0-16448 GCA_019843815.1 Montemys delectorum | reverse complement strand
GAGGCAGGTGGATCTCTAGGTTTGAGGCCAACCTGGTCTACAGAGAGAGCTCCAGAATAGCCAGAAAAACCTGGTCTTGAAACAAAACATTACAGTTGAAGATTAGGACAAACTTAAACATCAGCAAATGGGTATTTTCCACAATTTGGTATATTTCCATTGTATATACATCTATGAAACAGATGAGTGGAAACTTCCTTTAGACTAGATCTCGCTCTGAAGCCCAGAACAGCTTCAGACTCGTGCCATCTTCCTACCTCAGCTTCCCATTAGTGCCGGACTACAGGTGTCTGCTACCACACCTTGCCAGCTATACAATTGTTTTTAACCATTTGGAATATTCCAAACATATATAGATATGTCCTCTGGAGCTTATGAAGGCAACAAAAAAAAAAAAAAAGGCATGAGCAGACAAAAGGGAACCAGGAAAAGAAGACAGGGACTCCATGTGAGGGCAGAAAGCTACTCAGGGTACCAAGAGCAGGAGATCCAGTCACATCACCCACACATGTAATCTTAAGGAATGAATGGAAGAAGAGACGGTTCCCTTCAACAAACAAGAAGCCAGATCCAAAGCAGCAGAAAGCCGCTGTGTCTCCACAGTCCGGGGACTGGGAGGCTTGGGAGACTTATTCAGGCAGAGAGCTAAACTAGCCCCTGAGTTCTGGCTTTTGAGATCCAGGCACGCAGGCTCAGCGCTCACTTGCCCCATAGTGTTCAGTGTTGACTCTTGGCAAGCCTTCCCGGGAGATTCACAGACAGTCCCACCTTCTGGCTCTTCTTGTTCTCCTGGTGGAAGTCTGAAGGCTCTGGTCTAGGACTGTTGACCCCGGAAGAAGCGGTTTGGCTTGCACAGAGCAGTAAGCGCCAGTCCAGAGGAGACAGCTGCTGTTTTTAGGCCCAGTGTGTTTCAGGTGGCCTTAGATGTATCTCGACTGCTGAGCTGCCAGATTTCTCATTTCTCTTTTGCAATGACTGTAAAAGTCTGATGCCATTTTTAAGAAATACATTCAGATCCTGCACTTCCATGCGTCCTGTCTGCCGTCATTTCTTCGCCGATGCCTTGTCGACCTGACTAGGACCCCGTTTCTCTCGTGGGTTGAGGGAGGCTCAGACTGGCCGGCCCGCAGCAGGTATCCAGGCCTTTTGCTCTATATGGTCATTCGAATGTCCATGTCAGGCCTTTGATTACCAAACAGCTAAGGGCCTCATGCCATGTGTTACATGTGAGACGCTAAGGACTTGAAATTGGATGATGCAGCTGGAGGAACAAGAGGCTTAGGCCAGAGATGTCAGGAGAGATAGTAGGATGCTACATGCAGTCACTTCTAGAATGTCAGAAAAATAAGAACAAAGTTCTGACCTTGTGTTGCCCAGCCTTGCCACTGAAAACAAGTAATGGGAATTGAGGCAGAAGGTCAGTGTTTGGGAGATACAAAGAGGGTTTTCTGTTTACTGTTTTTGTTGTAGACGTTCCCAGCTAAGGGACGGGGGACTAATGGAATTAGTCAGGAGCCAGATGAAAGACAAGACAAAAGTAACAAGTCAGAGTCAGTTCATTGGCTGCAAGGCCTCCACATGTGCCAACTGAAATCAGAGTGACCGAGGCCTTGGATGGAGGCACTGTCACTCACACAGAACACAGAGGGGTTGCTTTCCAAGGAAAGGGTGTATACATTCTCTTTTTCCTAAAAGATACTTAACAGAAGGCACAAGGGAGTGTAGTGGGCTTTCCTTTACCTTACCTTAGGGAAAACAGTCTTAAGATTTCTAAAGTACTTCTTCAAGGGTGGGCACAAGGTGATTACAACCACAAAAGGACAATGGGGAAATTTGTCCTTTAATTTTAATGGTTTTTTTAGATATTTATTACATTAAATTACTTCCCTAGACACACTTTGAATCTTCAACCAAAATGGAAAAAAGAAAAAAAAATTAAAGTGGCTGGCTAGCAAAAGCTTAAAACCTCACTTCACACCTTTGCTTCTGACCCTAATGTAAAGAAAGAAGATGTGCAGAATGCAAAGAGGAAGTGTGTTGTTCTTCAAGTACCGGGACTGTTTGAGAAATTCCAGAGTCAATTCAATCAACAAAATATGAGGATAAGACCCAGGCACAAAGATGCACAGGAAGGCTGCCTAGTGCTGGAGCCAAGCCCTACACCACGCACGTCACGGAGCCTTGTGAATCCGCATGGACAACGTCAGCGTTTCTGTCTCGGGTTTATGTAGGAAATGAACACACATCTAAAGACAACAGCCTAGCAACTGCATCTGATCTCAGCGCGGATCCAGTAATTATGGGTAGCACCGCTCACAGTGAACAGACTGCATTAAAAGAAAAGGTCTGGAATATATCACATCTTACTACAATATAGTCTCAGAGATAAAGGAAGTCATTTAAAAGAAAGAAAGAAAAAGAGATTTACAAGGGCATAAACCCTTCCTGGACTTCTTTTCCTGAAAAAAAAAAAAAATGGGATACTCCTCTAAATCTATGCCATCTATCTTATCTAATCTAGTCCATGGTCAGTTCTCCAGGTGTGGGCTCACTGAGGTGAGATGACTAGAAGGCTCATATTAAATGTGAATTTTTATGTGCCAGAAATGCCACTTGCTTCTACACTCCCCGTTCATTCTTCCTTCCTTAATTTTTCTTTCTTTTCTCCTCTGTATAGTCAGTGTTTTTGGCACACTATCTCATGTAAAGGGTGGTTTCAGACTTTCTAAGTAACAAAGATAATCCTGAACTCCTGACCTCTGATCTCTGCCTCACTTCTTGTATGTTCAAGTTTCAGAATCAAGTGGAAAAACCTTGGTTTTCCAAATGCTCTGAGCCAGATATTTCAGGGGAAATACAGTTTCCTCTGAGTCTTTAGCTTAAACATTAGCTACTCCGCAAAGTAAAAACAGAGGAAGACATTAGAACTTTTTCTATGTATGTATCTACGAATGGATGTAACCTTTGGTCTAGAAAAAAAAAAATGTGATTCTTAAACATCTCACAGTGATTTTATTGTGGGGTGGATTCTACCAATTAAGTTATAGAGAATAACCGATATGTCAACAAGAGAAAGAGGGGGGGAGAGAAAGAGAGAGAGAGAGAGAGAGAGAGAAGAGAAGAGATCAATTAAATTGGAGAGTTTCCTAAATAATAGCATTTGTTGTCTATATTCATTTTCACTACTGTTTTTAATAAGGTGGAATCTTTATCATTTTATTTTTGGACCAGTTACTAGAACAGAGGAAAGAAGGAATTTAAAATGAGGGATTCAGGGGGAAAAAATAAAGGAAACTGCTAAACTAAAACTCCTTTGGCATCAGAGCTCTTCAGGCCTGTGTAGGTGGCATGTGTGCTGCTGTCTACCTGCCCTGGTCCAGTGGGTCGATGCCTGGGTCTGCTGAGGAATATCTGCATCTATTCCCTTCCTAATTTACAAGGCTCAGTTTTGTTTTGTTTTGTTTTGTTTCCAAATAAGGTAGCATTTTACAAAATTGTTTCCCCTCCTACGGGTATGTTCCCATGGCAGAAAGCCACAAAGGCTGCGATTTCCCGAGCTGTCATTGTATTCGGTGATTCGTGAAGATCCCTTCCCTTTAGCAGAGCTGAGGTCGATCGTGCTTTGCCACCAAGCTTGCAAAGAACACAGGCATTTTCTACTTTTTCCTGTGGGATCTCTCTAACTTCAACTTCTCGTGTTCCTCTTCTTGAAGCTCACGTTAGGCTCAAAGAACAGCAGCTATGGCCTAGCCTCCACCAAGAATTCTAGAGCTAATACAAACAGTGTAACTGGGTCTCTTGGGTGTTACCACAGCAAGTCTCAGGAATCACTGGAGGCAGTGGTACCTGCGAACCAAGACAAATCAGTGACCATGTAGCTGTGAGCTCAGTCTGAGTTAGAATCCTGGGCACTCCTTCCCTGCAAGCAGAGAGATTGCCTTCAGGGATGCTTTAACCCAGGGACTCGGTGAGATCCACCATTCTCCCTCCGGGGAATTTCTAAGGCAGGACCAGCCAGGAGCACAGGCCTCACAAGTGGCA
Source organism: Montemys delectorum (assembly GCA_019843815.1). Lineage (NCBI taxonomy): Eukaryota > Metazoa > Chordata > Mammalia > Rodentia > Muridae > Montemys > Montemys delectorum. The sequence goes on along the minus strand of JADRCD010246861.1, from coordinate 12,407 downwards.
GAGCAGCCGGGATAGGATCCTGCCAACCTCCCTCTATACCTAGAAGTGGATCCGCAGCACTCTCTGCCCAGGGACTCAGGTGAGATCCGCCTTTTTCTCTCTAGTGACTTTCTAAGGCTGGACCAGCCAGGAAGCACAGGCCTCACAAGTCCCAGGGGAATCAAAGGGCGGCCTGGACAGGATCATTTCTATCTCAGACCACACCTAGGAGGGACAACAGATCCACACCCCTCTCTGCACCTTTCCCGCAAGTGGAGATCCTGTCTACAGAGTGTGCTCTGACCCCAGGCCTCAGGACAGACAACTGATCCACAGTCATCTGTGCCAGGGTTTTACCAGACAAAAGCTGATCTCCCAGAAGTGCTGACACAGGCTTACAGACCCACAGGAAGAACAAGCTCTAGTCAGAGACAGCAAGAACATCTAACACCAGAGATCAACAGATGTCCAAAGGCAAACGCAAGAATCTTATCAACAGAAACCAAGACTTGTTAGCTTCATCAGAACCTAGTACTCCCACCACAGCAAGTCCTGGATATCCCAAAACACTGGAAAAGCAAGACTTGGATCTAAAATCATATCTCACAATGGTGCTAGAGGAATTTAAGAAGGACATGAATAACTCCCTTAAAGAAACACAGTAGAACACAGGTAAAGAGGTACAAGCCCTTAAAGAGGAAACAAAAATATCTCATAAAGAGTTACAGGAGATCACATGTAAACAAGTAGACACCCTTAAAGAGGAAACACAAAAATCCCTTAAGGAATTACAGGAAAACACAAACAAACAGGTGAAGGAATTGTGTAAAACCATCCAGGACCTAAAAATGGAAGTAGAAACTGTTAAGAAATCACAAAGAGAGACAACTCTGGAGTTAGAAATCTTAGGAAAGAAGTCAGGAAACATAGATGTAAGCATCACCAACAGAATACAAGAGATAGAAGAAGAGAATCTCAGGGGCAGAAGATACCATAGAAAACATTGACAAAACAGTCAAAGAAAATGCAAAATGCAAGAAGTTCCTGACCCAAAACATCCAGGAAATCCAGGACACAATGAAAAGACCAAACCTAAGGATAATAGGAATAGAAGAGAATGAAGACCTCCAATTTAAAGAGCCAGTAAATATATTCAACAAAATTATACAAGAAAACTTCCCTAACCTAAAGAAAGAGATACCCATGAACATACAAGAAGTCTATAGAACTCCAAATAGTCCAAATAGACTGGACCACAAAAGAAATTCTTCCCACCACATAATAGTCAAAACACCAAATACACAAAACAAAGAAAGAATACTAAAAGCAGTAAGGGAAAAAGGTCAAGTAACTTATAAAGGCAGGCCTATCAGAATTACACCAGACTTCTCACCAGAGACTATGAAAGCTAGAAGATCCTAGGTGGATGTCATACAGATCCTAAGAGAACACAAATGCCAACCCAGACTACTATATCCAACAAAACTCTCAATTACCATAGATGGAGAAACCAAAGTATTCCATGACAAACCAAATTCACACAATATATTTCCACAAATCCAGCCCTTCAAAGGGTACTAAATGGAAAACTCCAACACAAGGAGGGGAACTACATCCCTGAAAAAGCAAAAATGTAATCTTCCAACAAAACTAAAAGACGATAGCCACATGAACGGAATTCCAACTCTAACAACAAAAATGACAGGAAGCAACAATTACTTTTCCTTAATAGCTATTAATATCAATGGACTCAACTCACCAATAAAAAGACATAGACTATCAGACTGGGTACATAAACAGGACCCAACATTTTGTTGCATACAGGAAACCTACCTCAGTGACAAAGACAGACACTACCTCAGAATAAAAGGCTGGAAAACAATCCTCCAAGCCAATGGTTGCAAGAAAAAAAGCTGGAGTAGCCATTCTAATAGCGAATAAAATCGACTTTCACCCTAAAGTGATAAAAAAAGATAAGGAGGGACACTTCATATTCATCAAAGGTATGATCTACCAAGATGAACTCTCAATTCTGAACCTCTATGCTCCAAATGCAAGGGCATCTACATTCATAAAAGAAACTTTACTAAAGCTCAAAGCACACATTGGACCACACACAATAATAGGGGGAGATTTCAGTACCCCACTTTCTGCAATGGACAGATCATGGAAACAGAAACTAAACAAAGACACAGTGAGACTAACAAGTTATGAAACAGATGGATTTAACAGATATCTATAGAACTTTTTATCCTAAAACAAAAGGATATACCTTCTTCTCAGCACCTCATGGTACCTTCTCCAAAATTGACCATATAATTGGTCACAAATCAGGCCTCCACAGATACAAGAAGATTGAAATAATCCCTTGTATCCTATCAGATCACCATGGTCTAAGGCTGCTCCTCAATAACAACATAAACAGTAGAATGCCCACATACATGTGGAAGCTTAACACTCTACTCAATGATAACTTGGTCAAGGAAGAAATAAAGAAAAAAATTAAAGGCTTTCTAGAGTTTAATGAAAATGAAGCCACAACATACCCAAACCTATGGGACACAATGAAAGCAGTCCTAAGAGGAAAACTCATAGCTTTAAGTGCCTCCAAAAAGAAAGGGGAGCACACATACACCAGCAATTTGACAGCACACTTGAAAGTGCTAGAACAAAAAGAAACAAATTCACCCAAGAGGAGTCAAAGGCAGGAAATAATCAAACTCAGGGCTGAAATCAACCAAATAGAAACAAAAAGAACTGTACAAAGAATCAACCAAACCAAGAGCTGGTTCTTTGAGAAAATCAACAAAATATATAAACCCTTAGCCAGACTAACTAGAGGGCACAGAGAAAATATCCTAATTAACAAGATCAGAAATGAAAAGGGAGACATAACAACAGACACTGAGGAAATCCAAAAAATCATAGGATCCTACTACAAAAGCCTATACTCAACAAAACTGGAAAACCTGGATGAAATGGACAATTTTCTAGACAGATACCAGGTACCAAAGTTAAACCAAGATCAGATCAACGATCTAAATAATTCCATATCTGCTAATGAAATAGAAGCAGTCATTAATAGTCTCCCAACCAAAAAAAGCTCAGGACCAGATGGGCTTAGTGCAGAGTTTTATCAGACTTTCAAAGAAGACCTAATACCAATACTCCTCAAACAAATGGGACCTCATAAAGTTGCAAAGCTTCTGTAAGGCAAAAAGACACTGTCAATAGGACAAAACGGCAACCTACAAATTGGGAAAAGATCTTTACCAATCCTGTATCTGATAGAGGGCTAATATCCAATGTATACAAAGAACACAAGAAGTTAGACTCCAGAGAACCAAATGACTCTATTAAAAAAAATGGGGTACAGAGCTAAACAAAAAATTCTCAACTGATGAATACCAAATGGCTGAGAAGCACCTAAAGAAATGTTCAACATCCTTAGTCATCAGGGAAATGAAAATCAAAACAACCCTGAGATTCCACCTCAGACCAGTCAGAATGGCTAGGATCAAAAACTCAGGTGACAGCAGATGCTGGAGAGGTTGTAGAGAAAGAAGAACACTACTTCATTGCTGGTGGGATTGCAAACTGGTACAACCACTCTGGAAATCAGTTTGACAGTTCCTCCGGAAATTGGACATAATTCTACCAGAGGACCCAGCTCTACCACTCCTGGGCATATACCCAGAAGATTCTCTAACATGTAATAAGAACACATGTTCCTCTATGTTCATAGCAGCCTTATTTATAATAGCTAGAAACTGGAAACAACCCAGATGTCCCTCAACAGAGGAATGGATACAGAAATTGTGGTACATCTACACAATGGAGTACTACTCAGCTATTAAAAACAATTTATGAAATTCTTAGGGAAATGGATAGATCTGGAGAGTATCATCCTGAGTGAGGTAACCCAATCACAAAAGAACACATATGGTGTGCATTCTCTGATAAGTGGTTATTAGCCCAGAAGTTTAGAATACAGGAAGAATAACCCACAAACCACAAGAAAATTAAGAAGGAAGACCAAAAGGTGGACATTTCATTCCTTCTTAAAAGGGGGAACCAAATACCCACAAAAGGAATTGCAGAGATTAACTATGGAGCAGAGACTGAAGGAAGGACAAGCATATAGCTATCTCCTGAGAGGCTCTGACAATACCTGACTAATACAGATGTAGAGGCTCACAGCCATTCATTGAAGTGAGTACACGGTCCCCAATGAAGGAGTTAGAGAAAGGTTCTATGGAGCTGAAGGGTTTGCAGCCCCTTAGGATGAACAACAATTACTAACTAGTACCCTCAGAGCTCCCAGGGACCCAACCACCAATCAAGGACTATACAGGGTGGGACTGAATATTCTGGCAGCATGTGTATAGCAGAGGATGGCCTAGTCAGTCATCAATGGGAGGAGAGGCCCTTGGCCTTGTGAAGGTTCTGTGCCCCAGTGTAGGGGAATGCCAGGGTCAGTAAGTGGGAGAAGGTGGGGTGGCAAGCAGGGGGAGGGGCAGGGAACAGGGGTTTATTCTTGTTGTTGTTTTTTTGAGTTTTTTCTTTGGAGGAGAAACTGGGAAAAGAGAAATCATATGACACGTAACTAAGGAAAATATCTAATAAAACAAAAACAAAGCAAAAGAAGAATCCTGGGCACTTCTACCGAAGTAATATGGAAAAATCGCATGCAGTCCTGAGAGTGATGAGCAGCGGATACAGGTTAGGTAATTTCAGTATCTTAACCCATTGGCAAATGGATGGAGCAAGTGCCATAGAGCCGTCATGATACTCGCTTGTTTTCCGTCAGCCATGACTCAGGGGCAGATTCCCCTGTTGGCTAGAAAGAAGTAAGCTGCCTTCTGAGGTCAAATGGCAAAGATGGATGAGTGGCCTCTATGTGCAGTCAAATGCTCCCAGAGGACAAAAATCCCCCCAAAATAACATAAACCTCACAGAGGTGATGGTGCTCTGTGGTTAGCATCTCATTCTGACCCAGTAACTCTTTTATCAGCTTGTTGGAGGTATCTCAACAGTAATTCACAGCTCTTGGAATAATTCCGTATGCTGAAGATCATAGCAGTAAGAAAGGCTGCAGCCTAAGGGGGTATCTAATCTAAAGTTTATATTGTTAATTATGAAAAAATATATCCTTGTCTCCTTCCAATTCAGAATTGGCCACAGGGTTCAGATGAGCTACACTGAGCATCTTCAGCCACAGTGAACCTCAAGGTCAGCATCTCCTACTGGTCCAGACCTGTGCTAGGAGGATCCAGGAGTAGACCTGACAAGCAGCTGAACCTGGTTTTTTTGTTTTTGTTTTGTTTTTTGTTTGTGTTGTTGTTGTCGTCATCATCGTCATCGTCATCGTTTCCTGGAAGAAAGAGCTAAATGTTCACAGTGCCAAAATCGTGACACATCTTTTGGCTCAGATATCTGGGTATCCACATGGATGACAACCAGAAATTTTGTCTACCAGCTGGCCACATATGGGAATTATGAGTCCACTTCATAGTGGTCTTTCCTGATATTTAATCATCCTAAAACAAAATTAGCTCCCACAGTCAGAAAGGGAGTTTCAAGGACAGCAGGTGCCTCCCGCCGGAGCTCTCCTGTGCCCAGACCATTATTCCTAGGCTTTAGCATTACCAACAAATGATATCCCTTTTCTCTATGAGTACTAGAGAGCCAACAGAGTAGGAGGCTAAAGTCCAAAACAGCACTGTTAGTATCCCTAAAGGCAGAACTGGAAGGTATAGCTTAGTAAGGGACCGGCAGATGCCTGCAAATGAGGTGCTGACTTAAGATTTCACATTCCTCCTGAGAGAACTAGGGATAGTGTCACCCTTCTGAAGGCTAGGGAATTACTGTTCTCTGCATATGGTTTTCCAGAGTTAGGAAGAAAAACAGAACAAGCTTGTTCCTAACCCGTGTACCCCTCTCCACTTTACTAGTAAGGCCACCCAGTCCCACCCCACATCTATGAGTGAAGGGGTCCATGGTAGGTGGGAGGAGTTAGAGTACTTGACGTTTCTCAACTTGAAGAAAACATCACATATCAATAATCGCAGACAACAACGCCCTATAAGGTATGAGCATTACTCAGGGCTTTCAAAACATAACAAGAAAACTGAAAGTCAGGCTACCTCAGGTCAGTGGGACCGTACATTTGCTTGGAACCAAAGGGAAAGGAAGTCAGAAAGTCAGCTTGGGAGATGGAGGGACACCTCAGGCAGACTGAAGGGGATGGCAATGATTTGAAGAGCAGAGAGAGAAAGAGAAAAAGAGAGAGGGGGGAGGGGCTGAAATCTAGAACAGAGAAGTACAGACTATGGGAGAATGGGGGATGAGCCCTTGGGTAAGCAGAAGGACCTGTGTGGCCTCTACCAGAGAACCTGGGGACTTCACTAATTGGACCACCTAGGGCTCCTGCTTGCCACTGTAGCTAAGGCTTTCACCTGGAAGACGCAGAAAGCCTTGGAGGCTCCAAGAATACAGCAGTATAAAGAATTGTAAGTGCATCAGAAACCGAAATACAACTGCTTAGAACATTTGCTTAAATACACAATCATGATTTCAAGTCATGAATAGAGTTTCCTATCTAGATAACTCAAAATTATGAGTGTGTGTGTATGTGTGTGTATGTCTGTGTCTGTGTCTGTGTCTGTGTCTGTGTCTGTGTGTGTGCATGTGTGTGCATATTCTAGTTTCAAAACCTCACTTGTCATTCTGTCTATCTTAATTCCAGTGAAATTTAAATTTTTGCCAGGGCAAAGCTTTCAGACTTGCTTTGGTCATGGTTCCAAGCCATGATTGACACTTAGTTGGTGCTCGGTGCTGCTGAGGGATGCCCTGGATGAGCTCTCTGGCCCAGCTTTCACTGAGGGAGGGCCAGAGAGGATGATGGCAGAGATGATAGAAGGTGTTGGCTGAGTATCAGGCTCTCAGGAACCCCTGAAGAGAGTTTAGCCAAAATCTCCAAGTCTTCTAAACCAGAAATTCAGAGAAATTTCTGAGACAGGAAACATTCCTTAAATTCTACCTTCTGTGTCACAGAAGGGGGCATTTTGGGGGGAGGGGGAACCTGATCTGGTACTGGGTGAGGGAAAAGGACTGAAGCCCTGAGGGCCAGCAGAAAGAATGGAAACAGGCTACCTCAGGAAATTGGTGATTGGTGGGACCCTCCAGAATGCACCAGAGACCTGGGAAGTAAGAGACTCTCAGGAATCAAAGAGAGGGACCTTAGATGAAATGCCCAACAGTAGAGAGAGGGAACTTATAGAGCCCATCCACAGGAACTTATAGATGGCACCACCCACAAGGGGCCCTACCCCCTTGGTTATTAATTGAGAAAATGCCCCACAGCTGGATCTCATTGGAGGCACTTCCCCAACTGAAACTCCCTTTTCTGTGATAACTGCAGCCTGTGTCAAGTTGAAACACAAAACTAGCCAGTACAATTGACCCCTTGTCAACTTGACACACAAACACATCACTATTAAGCCTCAACCCTTATGTTTTTACGTATCCCCAAGATCTAAAGTCCCACAGTCTTTACATATTAAAAGTTCAATCAATTTAAAATGTCTAATATCTTTTAAAATTTAAAGTCTGTTAACTGTGGGCTCCACTAAAATACATTCTTCCTTCAAGAGGGAAAAATATCAGGGCACAGTCACAATCAAAAGCAGAACCAACTGGGATCCAACTCACAATCTTCTGGGCTCCTCCAAGGGCTTGAGTCACCTCTCCAGCTCTGCCCTTTGTAGCACACATCTTGTTTTCTGGGCTCCAGATGCCTGTACTTCACTGCTACTGCTGTTTTTGGTGGTCATTCATGGTACTGGCATCACCAAAACACTGACATCCGCTGTAACTAGGCTTCACCAATAGCCTCTCAAAGGTTCTCTTCATGGTGCCAGACCTCAACTCCTTTGCATGACCCCTTCAGTCCTGGGCCATCAAGGAAGACAGGGCATCAAGTGAGGATGGCATTGCCATCCCACAGTCACATCTCTGACCCATAATTGTTCCTGTCTGAAAGAATTCCAGGGATGGAAATGGAGAGGATCCTGAGGAAAAGAAGGTCCAGTGACAGACCCAAAGTGAGATCAATCTCAAGGGGAGGTCCCAAGATCTGACACTATTACTGAGGCTATGGAGTGCTCACAAAAAGGGGCCTATCATGACTGCCCTCTAAAAGACCCAATAAGCAGCTAAAAGAGTCAGATGCAGATATTTGCACCCAACCAATGGACAGAAGCAGCTGACCCCTGTTGTTGAACTAGGGAAGGCTGAAAGAAGCTGAGAAGGGTGAACTTGGAGAACCAGCAGTCTCAATTAATCTGAACCCCAGAAATCTCTCAAACACTGGACCACCAAACAGACAGCATACACCAGCTGATATGAGGCTCTCAACACATACAATAGAGGATTTCTGGGTCTGTGTTCATTCAGAGATGAATGACCCTCAAGAGACTGGAGGCCCCAGAGAGTTTAGAAGTCAGGTGGGGTGGTGGGTGGGGGCATCCACGTGGAGACGGAGGGGGTGCGGGGGGGGGGGGAGGAGGTGTGGGATGTGAAACATTCAGAGGGTGGATGGGGGCAGGGAATGGAATATGGAGTGTAAAAAATAAATTAATTTAATATAAAAGGGTTATTACCTCAGCTCATAGATGAGAAAAACTGAGAAAGAAAACTTAGACCCCAGAGGTCTGGACAGCTCCTCTTCTCCTGCAGCTCTTGCCCTGCCTCTGCCAGCCTCTTCCAGGGTCTTCCCTTACCCCGTTTCTCCTTATAACCACCTCAGCTCAGCTTCTCTAGCTTAGAGGAAGGAGAAGGTCATCTGTCTTTGACACTCTGAGCTCTCACTAGATAGTGAAAGGCTTTGGACTCTCTGGGAAGCTAGAAAGAGGAATAGTTTTGTAATGGGCTTTCCAGAACTACACACATTAGGATAATAAGTTCCATCACTCATGCACATCTCTAGACTTCCCTTCCTCATACTCCTGGCTTTGTCTACACCTGTTCTTTCTGCTCCCTAATCTGGCAGTGTTACCCCCAGGCTGTGTTCTTTCTTCTATCCCAGGAAAGAACACCTGTCTCCTACATGGAAACCACATCCACCCTGGGCTGCAAGATTTTCCTGGTCCTTTGCATTAATCTTCTTCCATGAGAATGCCAACAGCTGCTTCTGGTCTGAAGACCAGCATGACGGTGCAGAGCAATAACACATCAGCCTTGCCTGTTAGAAGTCAGAGGACCAAGCATGAGGAGACAGAAGGAGAAAGTGTTCTGAACCCATATACCTGGTCACTGCATAAGACTCCAGAGGGAGAAGCTAGCAAAGTACTTAACTAGATAAAGCATAAAATATAAATCTACCAATAAGAGCTTTAGATACTAAAATTGTAATATTAGAAGGGACTTTAATTTTAGCACCCATCTGCATAAATTCTTACAACAAGAGTAATGGTTGCTACATGCGAGGCAGGCACTGGGATAGAGGTGGACATTTCCTCTTTGGACAACTGCAGTTCTTAGAAATCATTTTACAATAGGGAAGTGATATGCCCGTCTGTCAGTCTACACCTACTGTCTGCAAAGGAACTTCTGTTCTCCACAAAATTTTATCCCTTAAATATTTGCATGGCTCCCTCATGTCTCTTCTCAAAGGTAGCATCTATATGAGTGAGGTAAGAATAAAAACTAAGAAAGAAAGGAGAGAAGAGAGGATAAAGAGAAGAGAGGAAGCAACAGGATTGGGGAAAACGGGGAGGGAGGAAGGAAGAAGAGGAGAAGGAAGAGGGGGGAGGGAAAGAGAGAGATTGATTTTCTTTAAAAGAGATGTTTCTATTTCTCAAATGTTTTCTGCATTCAAAGCCACTATAGATCACCGATGATCCTAAAGAGGCCCTGGCTCACATGATCTTAGATAAGGAGAGAAAAATCCATAGGTTCTTTCCCAGATTGCTCTGGCCACTGTATTTCTGCACCACAAGACAGGAATACTCATTTAGTATTTCCAACTGCGTGTTCCCCTCAATTCACACCATCAGCATCTCAGCTCTGATGCTCACAGCTGTGGCCCTTCAGCCTCTCACCTTCCTGCTTGCCTCCTGACTCCTCTTCCATCCCTTCTCCTTCTAGGTCATTCTCCTGCTACCTGAGCCTCTACTTTCCTTCATTTATAATAAAACAGATCACAGCCATCTATCCAAAACCCTGGCCAGATTCTATCTCATGGCATCAAACCACAAGAGACCCAAGTAGGGATGCCAGTCCCTGCCAGTGACTGTCAGGTTGGCATCAAAACCTGGCCTGAGATGGGCAGTCCTAAGCCAGGAAGTGGAACTGGTTCATCAAAGATCTAGCCTGTGTCCACAAAACAGGAGAGAAAAGCTTGTTTGTGTTTCAGTTTTAGTTTTTGTCTCCCTTGTTCCCACCAGAAAGGCCTTGTGATCTGATGCACAAAAGAACAAAGAAGGAAAAGAAGAGATGAGAACAGGCTAAGAGAGGCGTTCTTTTCAAAGGTGAAGCTGTTAAGCTAAAGGATCTCTAGTTTCTACTCTTAGCTGTTCTCTTGATGAGCACTGAGAAGCGTGTGCAAGCCAGGAACTCACCAAGCTAAAAGAGTTCCCATTTGTATTAAGCACAGTGTGGAGGTGGACACCTTCAACACAAGGGACCCTGGGGACCCAGAGGACCCTGGAGATGCACCACCAAGATATCAAACCCAGGGCTCCCTTTGGATTCTATGTCAGCTTCTTCAAGTTTATTTTGTGCCCTGGGGAAATGCAAGGGAGCCAAGGCTGAGCCTTTTGACTTTGTAATAATGAGATAGCCAGTCTGTCCCTGCCTGCCTGGAGGTGACCTGGGTTAATTTCTCCCATGAGACACTTTTTTTCACCTCCTCTCCTGCTTATGTCTGCTTCTGGTAGCACTTCCTGCCTTGTCTCTCCTGAATAGATCTCTTAAGCCTTGTCCTCTGGGTCCCGAGCTGGTGCATTCTGTTAGCTCAGAGAAATATTAACCTGGCCACAGCCTTCTACATAGAGTGAAAATTAGAACTGGCAAAGTTACTAGAAGAATTTCTGCATATTTCAAACCAGGGACATTTGCAGGTTCCGTGAATTCTGAGGACATTCAAGGACAAATATCCCAATTCAATCCATGTCTCTATTCTGAGATAAAACTAATACCCAGAAGATCTAGTAAGCACAAAAAGCATCTCCAAGGACAAAAATAAATTTTCCTGTTGACCTAGATAGACTTATTATTGTTCTGATGGAAATAATTAAGCACAAACATTTCCTTGACTTCCTTAAAAGATTTTTTTTTTTTAATGTCTGTGCTTCCTCCAGTAACTCAGACTTTTTCAAAAGACCAAAGAACTACCAAACTCAGAAAACAAAACCTCATTTCTGTGGGCTTGATTTGGGAATAAAAATACTAAAAGCTTTTATTCACATCTCCAATCACCACAGCCTCTTCAGTGTTACCCCTAAATTTCTCTGCTTGCTGAAGTACTATATCAAAGAACACTGCAAAGATAGAAGAGACAAGCTGGGCGCACGCCTTTACTCCCAGCACTTGAGAGGCAGGGGCAGGCAGCTCTCTGAGTTGGAGGCCAGCCTGATCTACAGAGCGAGTTCCTGTACAGCCAGGGCTACACAGAGAAACCCTGTCTCAAGAATCCAAAAGAAAAGGTAAAAGAGAAAACTGCCTACATTCCCCCACTGCAAAGCTTCTTAATTCACTTTTTAAATCTTGCTTGTGAGTGCAGCTTTAACTCCTTATTTGTAAATTTTCTTTCATTTCATGTTATAAATTATATTATATATTATATAATATACTCTATCTTACAAATGCTTAGTTTACCAGTATTAGTATAAAGTTTCCAGTTATCACTCAGGATGGCTACTGAGCAGTCTGCTGATTAGATGAGCTTAACTTAGCTCGTGCTTTCCTGATAGGGGACTTTCAGGCATTTTTCAGGTCATCTCTACAATGAGCAACAAACATCACGGCACATAAAGCTTCCTCGCTGTGTCCCATCGTTTCCTTAAGAACAGTTCCCAGGAGAGAAATCTTCTACCACTTGGCATGAGTATATTCCTCCTCTTGGTTTGGTTTAGAAAAAACTTTCCAATTGCCCCAAGGACTTTATATCAACATCTTCATGTGGAAGCACTTTTTTCTGGCTTCTCTAGTTTCTTCATGACCCGGTGCCTCTCTGCGTGGCCACTCTTCCAGGTCCTCCTTTCTAGGAAAAGCTGAGGCTTTCGCCAAGGAAATAGAGGAAACCAGAAATTTTCTAAAATTTGAAGCAAGAAAAGTTTAAGGAAGAATTATTAGGTAGATTAGTTTCCCCGCCCCTACCCCCCACCTCCAAGCCTCAGCCAAGAAAAATATATGTATTGTCTTCC
>JADRCD010246858.1:0-42239 GCA_019843815.1 Montemys delectorum | reverse complement strand
CGACACGCTGCACTACGCTTTATCTCCAGGCCCGGAGGCTCTGGCTGAATTTGTCAACAGCTCCCAGCTCCGCAGGGCTCACGATGCGGTGCTCACACTCACACGCCGCTGTCCTCTTGGAGGCAGCGTGCAAGACAGTCTGCGCAGGGCCCAAGAACACCAAGAGCTGCCCCTTGACCTCAACCTGAAGCAGGTAGATAGACTACGGAAAAGAGAAGAGGAAGGAGAGCCAGGGAAGTGAGCTGAGAACAGACAAGGAGAGAAAGATGGAGCCAGTAGGAAGAGGAAGGTGGAGCCATGGGAATGGAGAGGGTGGAGCCAATGAGAATGAAGAGGGTGGAGCCGTGGGAAAGGAGCGGGTGGAGCCAATGGGAAATGAGAGGATGGAGCCATGGGCAAGGAGAGGGTGGAGCCAATGGGAGAGGGTGGGGCCAAGGGGGAGCCAACTGCAGGAGCAGCAGATCTGGAGTTTCCTGGATTGCTGTAGGAGTTCTGGTTTAGCTTAGGGCATTCTCATTATTACGGTTACGCTCCCCCCCCGCCCCCTCCTGGGAGGTAACAAAACCTCTCAAATCCAGTTCCTAAATTGCCACGTCATTTTTAGTGTGTTTCAAAGCCAACTTATCTCAGCACCTCAAGAGCATACCATCCGTAACAAGCAGCTGGTGTTTCTAGGGAAGAGACAGAGTTTCAACCTCCACACCTAGCTCCAAGACATTACCTTGGGGCTCGACTTTATTCTTGGGTCACAACGGCGTGTGGGCCTTGATGTGAAAGAAAGATCCCCAGGTGGAGATGGGAGCCCCAAGGATACCTTCCAACATCCAAGTAGTAATCAGAATTCCTTGAGTCTCTAGGATTCAAATTCAGAGTATCTAATCCCATCCCAGTCACAGAGGGAGTCTAGCAGCTTCTGAGGTAGAAGGGAAGCTAGATATCAGTGGGAAGAAAATTAGCCATCAAGAAAGTCATACTCGTGCTGGGCCTAGTGATACGGGCTTGTGATCCCCCATGTACAGGAGGATAGAAAGTCCAGGTCCTTCTTGAGCTATAGAGTGAACTCTGGCCAATGGGGGCTTGTCTCAGAAAAGCAAGAGACGATTGCACACTGGTCAGGCTTGGGCGGGACCAATAAGTGGCCACACCCATAGTCAAAAGGGACCTGAAAGGAGGTGGGGTGTGGGGTGGAGAGGCATACTGGACTATTCCCCACCAACACCTCTAGCCTTCTCCAAGAAGATATTTGGAGTAGAGGAGAAGAAAGCTTGGGAATAATCAATAAAGGGTAAGATGGGATGGAGAATCTGTCAATCAGGGAGAAAGAGGGGAAGAGCAGAAGTGCTTTCCTTAGCTGTCGTGAGGGGCACAGCCAGCTGACCATGCTGGAGACCCAATTCCCCTCCTTGTCCCCCACAAACCCAGGTGTGAAGCCCTATTACCCTGACTTCCTTAAGGTTGTTCCAATCCACCCGTACTCTCTTTCCTCACTGACTCTGCCCTGACTCAGGGCGCAACACTTCTGGGCCCAAGTCTAGAATCTCGAGATGCTCACCTGACCTAGGCTCTCTCCCTCAATAACTACATCAGGCTTCAGAAATGTGGTGTACTCTACAGTTTGCATACCTGGTTCAAGGCCTCCTGGGAGCCTCTGGATGGCGTCCTGCATCCTGAGCTGGAGACCTTCACCACTCTGTGTAGATGGAGGTCTCTCCCCATGGTCTAGTAGGTCTTGAGTCTTCCTTTCTCTTACCTCTTCCGTGAATTTCAGCCAGGTGAAGGCACTTTGGGTTCCTAAGTGTGTCCTCTTTCTCTCTCTCCTACCCCATGCTTCTCTAGATAATTCTGATTCATGACCTGGGTGATGATCACGCCTTCTGGAACCTTCTGCCTCTTTGCCCTCCTCATTTCTAAAGCTCCCTTGCTCTCGTCCCTCTGCCTTCACTTGTCACAGTCCTTTACATTCTTACCTTTCCCCCCACACTACAGTTTGTTCACAATAACAGGCTGTCTCATATACCACTGTGTCACTGGTGTTCCCTGGTGTCTGTCACTCTAAGAATGGGAATTGAGAAATAGTAGAAAGGAGAGGTACTAATGGTAGAACCTGCTTGGGATGGAAATGGAAGAAACACTGATAATCAAGCTAGATCTGATAATTTGAGCTAGTAATCCCAGCTATTTAAACGGCTGAGGCAGGAGAATTAAACGTTCAGCATCTGGCTGGGGAAGGGCCTCTATCTTCAGAGTTTCCATCTGGAAAAAGGAGGATCAGAAGTTCAAGGTCATATGTCTGCCTGGGCTACATGACCCAAAGAAAGAAAGCTCTGTGTGTGTGTGTGTGTGTGTGTGTGTATGTGTGTGTGTGTGTAAGAGATGGAAAGAAAGAGAGGGTGAAAAAGAGAAGGAAGAAAGAAAACAGGTCAACATCTGCCTAGGCTACAGAGTTTGAGGTCAACTTGAGCAATTTTGGAAGACCATGACTCAATAAACTAAACAGCAAAAAGATGACCAAAGGATGGTGGGGAAAGACATTAGATGAATGGTAGCTGATGAGATTAAAAACATAAGCTAGTCAAAAAAAAAAAAAAAAAAAAAAAAAAAAAAAACCAGAAAGCAAAACAAACAAGCAAAAACCAGACGAAAGAGTCTGGGCGACGGAGAGTCAGAGTCAGAGAAGAACCTAACTCCTGAAAGGAATTATGAGCAACAGTTGATGGGGTGGATGGGAGCTTTCACCTACAGATAGGACCCTTAGGGCTAGCCTGGTGCAATGGAGGAACAGGCAGGCCAGTGAATGCTTCCCCGTTTATGGGCTCTAAGGCCTGGCCCTGAGTCCTTACTCTCCTGCAGGTCTCTCCGCTGTTCGGCACCGTCTATGATGCTGTCTCCCTGTTGGCTGGGGGCGTGACAAGAGCAAGAGCAGCGGTGGGTGGCAGCTGGGTGTCAGGGGCCACTGTGGCCCGCCAAGTACGGGAAGCACAAGTTTCTGGCTTCTGTGGGGTCCTGGGAAGAACCGAGGAGCCCTCCTTTGTGCTGCTGGACACAGATGCGTCCGGAGAACGGTTGTTCGCCACACACCTGCTGGATCCTATCTTAGGCTCCCTGCGTTCCGCAGGGACCCCCGTGCACTTCCCTAGAGGTGGACCTGCTCCAGGACCAGATCCTAACTGCTGGTTCGATCCAGATGTGATCTGCAACGGAGGTGAGGGGAGTACCCTCAGGCTCTCTCTGGAACAGTCAGCTCCGACATCCACAAAGTTGTGCGAGAGAGGGAGGGAACTTCTGTTACTCCTCCAGGTCTTCCTTCTGCCTATGGCTTGCTCAGGACCCCTTGCAAAGATTTCCAAGGCCCTTGAGGACCCTGTAGCATCTCCAGATTTCCCCCTTGAGGAATCTGTAACCTTTTTCCTAGCTCCGGAGTCCATTTCTTTAGTTTTGGCCTGACACTTCCCTCTCTCCCTCCCTCAAAGGGTCCTATCCATGACAGGACCAAGACTGTCCCTCTGTTTGTTTCTTCAGGGGTGGAGCCAGGCCTGGTCTTTGTTGGCTTCCTCCTGGTGATAGGGGTGGGACTGACTGGAGCCTTCCTGGCTCATTACTTGAGGTGAGTGGGAGACATGAAACTGCACACAAAGAAACTGCAGGGGAGGTCCACACGAGGGAGAGTCATCTCAGAGAGGGGCTGACAGAGTCCCCGGGGAATGTTTGGGGGGGATAGCTATGTTCCAGTAAACTTTCCTGAGCTAATCCCATTCTTCTGCTCTCTCCCCTGCTGACCTCTTGTGGACTTTCTGGGGACAACCACCTCCCCATCAGGCACAGGCTGCTACACATGCAAATGGCCTCCGGCCCCAATAAGATCATCCTGACTCTGGAAGACGTTACTTTCCTCCACCCACAGGGGGGCAGCTCTCGAAAGGTCAGGAAAGCAGAGACCCCGGGAGCCACCTATCTTTCCCCCCCCCCCCCCCCGTTTATTTGGTTTCTTCCCTGAGCCAGGTGTGCTCCCCCCACCCTAGCTCCCATGTGAGAAACTTAGCTTCTTCCCCAGCTCTGTCCTTGGGAATCAGGGACCTCGGCTATGCAATAAGTGTGCTGGTGTGAGAGTCCAACTAGAAAGTGAATGCTTGTTCTGTAAACTGTACCGTGTGATACCATTTCCACACGCCCTTTCCTCTTCTCTTTCACCCATAGAACTTAGCCTCAGCTGCAGAATATATTCTGATACTTTGCATTGGCCTCTGTCCTCAGGTGGTCCAGGGAAGTCGATCCAGTCTGGCTACCCGGAGCACATCAGACATCCGCAGTGTCCCCAGCCAGCCCCAAGAGAGCACCAACATTGGCCTCTATGAGGTAAGCCTACTTTCCACTTAGGCTGACCTGGACTCCAGGAGGGAAGAAAAGGAAGGATGCTCAAATCAGAGTCCAGAGGAAAAACAGGAGAGAGAGAGAGAGAGAGAGAGAGAGAGAGAGAGAGAGAGAGAGAGACATACAGCCAAGTCAAATCCCCACAGGCTCCGGGCAGAGAGATGACACTGGGCAGGATCTGGGGGAAAGTCATGAGTTTAGCAATCCCAATCAGATTCTCCAATCTGGAAAATCTTTCTGACACAAGATCCAGGTGAGGGCTTCCCAAACCCAAAGCTGGAAGCTGGAGGTGCTGTAGAGCATGTACTTAGGTATAGGCAGGGAGACCGATCCCTTCTCTACTAGCTGACCCGACCCGTGAATGCAAGCCCTGCATTGAAAAAGGAATGCCAGAGAAGGACACTGACAACTGGGCCAGGACATGTGAATGTGGCAGAGTGGGTGGGAGGGACTGAGAACCATGAGGTTTGTTTGGAGAACTCAGCTAGTCAAGAAGAATGAGAGGAGCGCCCAAGCTCAAGGTCCTGGAGAAAATGCAAAAGTTCTGAGCATGTCACCTGAGACCATCATGGCTGGTTCTCAGAGACGCCTTGTTGTTATTTTAAGCATGCTGTTCTTTGTGGCATGGGACCACACACTTGGCCTATGCTAAGTCTTTCTTCTCTCTGGCCTTATCCACTAAATACAACCCCCAGTTTTTAATGACCGTTAAAAAAGTATCTCCATATTGACTTCCAGAGGCTTATTAAGAGACAGTACCAAACTCCATGATGATTTTCTAGTTCACATCTCTTAGCAACAGGCAGGACCACTAACCTGATTTGCAAGGCCCCGGGGCAAAATAAGAACAAAGGGTTCCTTGTTCATCCACGTGATGGCAGCAGATTACCGAACCAAGTGGCTACACCCTGGTGTGGCATGCCTGCAGCTTCTGGAAACAATAAGGCCAGGACCCAGAAGGATGGTGCCTCCCTTCATATCAAGTTCACAGTGAAACCCGATGACTCCTTAGTACAGGGCACTCTCATGGCAAGGGGTAATGGTGAGGGTTGTGTGTGCAACAGTTCATTTGCACGATTGTTGATGGAGATGGTCCATCTCCATATCTGGAGATGTGAGGACCACCATGCATGGGGTTTGCATCTTTTTTTTGCCTGGGCTTTGACCCAGATACCTGTGAAACGTATTGGCGTACATTGAGCTGCTTGCATCTGATGCTCTGTCTCATGACAGATTGATTCTGGGTCACTAGGGCAGTGGAAATGTGAGAGTCCAAAAGCACCTTGCATCTTGGGGCTTCAAGGACTGAATTCTTTAACCTTCTGTTACAGGGGGACTGGGTTTGGCTGAAGAAGTTTCCAGGGGAACATCATATGGCTATCAGGCCAGCAACCAAGACAGCCTTCTCCAAGGTGAGACCTGGACCCATAGCTATGAATTTGACCATTCTTGGCTTTTTTTTTTTTTTTCCAGCAAGTAACAGAGGTAGTCCCAGGGTTTCCTTCCACTCTAGAGAGGACTGACTCCTCATCCTCCCTCATCCTCCTCTCTTGTGATATTAGCTTTTTACTCTGATGTTCTTTTTTTTTTTTTTTTTTTTTTTTTTTTTTTTTTTTTGGTTTTTCGAGACAGGGTTTCTCTGTGTAGCCCTGGCTGTCCTGGAACTCACTCTGTAGACCAGGCTGGCCTCGAACTCAGAAATCCGCCTGCCTCTGCCTCCCAAGTGCTGGGATTAAAGGCATGTGCCACCATCGCCCGGCTTACTCTGATGTTCTTAATCACATTTATATGTGATAACTGACAGGTTAACTTATTATGTAAGTTGTATGTTCATCTATGGTCTGGCTTATGTCTCATCTGCCTCCACCATGCACTGAAAGTTGGAGGAAGTTGCTGCCATATTCCCAGCGCTTGGCACAGTGTCTGGAATATCGGAGACCAGTAGATTTGTGTCGAGTGAAATGCTAAAAAAAGTAAAAATAAGGATCCGTGGAGATGGATCAGTGGACAAAGGTGCCCACTGACAAGCAAATTCACCTGAATTTGTTCCCCAGAACCCACTTAAGTCACTCACAGCTGTGATCACCAGCTCCTGTGGCAGCCTCCTGGGAAGAGGCTAAACCAAAGACGCTCGGTGCTGGGAGAAGAGGGACATTAAAGTTGAAAGCACCAGAATAAGCTAGCCTACCGCCTCCCTGCCAGCTTCCTGTTTATTCACTGTGTTGTACAGCTGGGGCCATTCCACACAAGTGTCCTGAGAGAAGGGGAAACTCATTTAATTTTTTTCTTTAAAAAAATGTTTTTACTTAATTATATGTACATGCATATTTGTATACGTGTGGCATGTATGTGCCATGGCGTCCATGTGGAGATCAGAGGGCAACTTGCAGGGGTCAGTTCTCATCTTCCACTAATGTGGGTTCGGGGAACAAATTCAGGTGACTAAGTTTGGGAACTGACAAATTCACCGTTGGACACGAGGTGTTTAAACTGAAGCACAACCCCCTTAACTGAGCACGTGGCCCCAGGGAAAGCTAGAAAGGCAACCATTGATCTGTCTGGCCCTCCATCAAAGACGGCTGTCTTATAAAAGCAGGTGGTGGCAGGGCTTCTTCACATCACACTTTTCCTCATGACGTCACTTAGCTTTGTAGTTAATTTAAGACCTTCAGCTTCAGTTAACAAAGCAGGAGCTAAATGGGTCTTAATCCCTGGTGTGCCTTTTCATTCACAACTTTAAGCTTAGTCTTCCAGAGTCTGTCATATTCTGAATAAGGCCCTTTCACCACATTGTGTTGTCCAAAGACAGAACTATATAAAGAAGGCCCCTCCCCCACTTCACTTACCACTTTCAATCTCATATTCCCATTCTGGATGCCCCAAACAGACACTAAATGGGGCGGGGGAGGTGATAATTGGTGCTCCCAGAATTGCTCCCAGGGCAGAAAAATGCCTGTGGGTTTCTGCCTTTCAGCTGCGGGAGCTCCGGCATGAGAATGTGGCTCTCTACCTGGGACTCTTCCTGGCCGGTACAGCAGATAGCCCTGCCACCCCTGGGGAGGGCATCTTGGCTGTGGTTTCAGAGCACTGTGCTCGGGGCTCTCTCCATGACCTCCTGGCCCAGAGAGAAATAAAGCTGGACTGGATGTTCAAGTCGTCCCTCCTGCTGGACCTCATTAAGGTGTGTATGTGTGTGTGCGTGCGTGTGCACATGCGCGCGCGCGTGCGTGTGTGTAGGAGATAGAGATGTGCTGGCGAGGGAGAGGTAAGGAGAACTGAGGTTGCCTCCTCTTCCACTTCTTCCAAGGGAATGAGATATCTGCACCATCGCGGGGTGGCCCACGGGAGGCTCAAGTCACGGAACTGCGTGGTGGACGGGAGGTTCGTGCTCAAGGTGACAGATCATGGCCACGGGCGACTCCTGGAAGCGCAAAGGGTGTTACCTGAACCTCCCAGTGCAGAGGGTAGGAGTCCCCAGCTGCATCCCAGGCACTGGAACATCCCTACTGCTCGTGTAGTTGCAACGGCTTTTCCTTCCATCCCTTCCTCGCTCTCTTCCCATTCCAGATCTACTGACACTTATCAGCTACAGAAAAGGTCTGTGGTTGGGAACGTGGGGGCTTGCTAGAAAGTGCTTGAGCTCTGAGTCTGTAGTTAAGTGGTGCTTTGCCCGAAGGTTGGCGTTCAGCCGGTGGAGTCTTCTCTAGGCACCGCCTTCCTGAGGGCAAGGTTTTCTCTGATTCTTTGAATCTCAGATAATCTCTGGGCAGAAATGTTTGAGGGTTGTGGGGTTAATTAGTATTAATGAGGGTGAGGTTCTAGCCTATCGGACCACCACAGTTCCCTTGCTCTTCTTCCCTCTTCTTAGATCAGCTATGGACAGCCCCAGAGCTGCTTCGGGACCCTGCCCTGGAGCGCCGGGGAACTCTAGCTGGTGATGTCTTTAGCCTGGGCATCATCATGCAGGAGGTCGTGTGCCGCAGCGCCCCTTATGCCATGCTGGAGCTAACACCCGAGGGTAAGGTGGTTTGGGGCCAGATAGGCACCCTGTAATTAAAACAGCCAGACCCAACCTGGCTCTTTAATAAAGGGAAGCCCGGTGATGGTGATTAATCTTGTGGCTTTCTTAAAAGCTGGGGTCTGAAGAGAGCAGTGGGGAAAGCTAAGCATGGGGTGAATATTTCAGGGCACAGATCTTAAGGGTTTCTGTCCTGACCCTGGACCCACCTTGCTCTTCCACCATGCAGACAGGTTCCTCTCTGACTCTCAGAGATCCTAGGAAGACAGAAGGGGACAAACAGGGGTCCAGAGGACAGTCGCATTGGATTAAAATTCAAATTGCTCGTGGTCTAGAGGAGTCTCACCCCAGTCAGTCCTTACTTTTCTTATGTTCAGTAAACATTACTTTGTGTCACCTCTTACTGACACTCAGAGTTCAGGACTCTCTGGTTACTCCTAGAGATGACCACATTACACTCTCCCATGGACTAAAGCATTTATTAGTTATGTATCTATTTAGTTATTTGAAGTGTATGTATGAGTCCATGCATGCAGACAGCTGTTCGTGCTTATGTGTGTATATACAAATAGAGGTCAAAGGCCAATGTCAGGTATCTTCTTCAACCATCCTCTTCTCTATGTTTTGAGATAGAGTCTCCCACTGAAGGCAGAACTCACCAATTAGCTATTATGGCTGGCCATCGAGCTGTAAGGAGCCACCCGTGTCTGCCTTCCCAGTGCTTAGAGGAGTATGCCACTAGGTCTGGCTTTTCAAAAATGTGGCTGCTGAAGATCCAAACCCAGGCCCTCTGGCTTACATGCCAGGCTTACTGACCGAGATGTCTCCTAAGGTTTGAAAGTGTTAATTAAAAACAAACAATGAACAAAAATGAATAAATACATAAACAAACAAACGGAGCCCATGCTGGCTGGGAAGCAGCTTAGTTGATGACATACTTGCCTAGTGAGCACAAAGCCCTGAGTTCAATTCCCAGCACCCCATAATTCAGGCATGGTGCTATAAGCCTGTGGTCCCAGTACTTGCTTGGGAAGTAGAGGCAGAAGGTTCAGAAGTCCAGGGTCATCCTTCAGGGTCATCTACATAGCAAGTTGGAGACCAGCTTGGAATCATTAGACTTTCTTTCAATGTCCCATTTAGACTAGGGTCAGAGGTGGCTTTGTTTGGGGATGCTCAGTTCTCACAGTCTCCTTTTGCCTCTAGAAGTAATTCAGAAGGTACGGAGCCCTCCTCCACTGTGTCGGCCCTTGGTGTCAATGGACCAGGCACCCATGGAATGCATCCAGCTGATGACACAGTGCTGGGCAGAGCATCCAGAACTTCGGCCCTCCATGGACCTCACCTTTGACCTGGTCAGAGGCTGGGATTGGGCAAGGACTGGGCTGGCCCTTGGGATCCCAGATTCTTGTCCGGCATTCTGTCTCAACAGAAGTAGCTGGCAGGCTGTTTGACCTTCTTGTCTCTCTCCTAAGGACTAGCCTATGGACTGAGAATTGGGCAGGGAAGGTTTAGCATGCAAATGAGGACTTGTGAAAGCCCTTGGAATGGGAGAGGGAAACTCTGGGTGGGAGAAATATTTAATTCAAAGCAAATAATGTTGAATGAGAAGCAGATGCATGCTTGGTTTGTACGGCAGAAAGACTCTTGGCTGAGCTAGTCCCTCATCAGTTCCAACTCAGAGCATCCATCCCTGGGAACTCTCATCCTCTACACACCTCCAAATAATATCTGGAACACAGTGGCCAGGAGTTTGAGGGTACTTCATGAGTAGATGGCACTCAGATATTTAGTCCCATGAGGACACACAGGAGGGCCATGGAAGCCAAAGTCCTAGGTAGTCTTTTTTTTTCTCTCTCTCTCTCTAGCTTTCTTGTTAGTGTCATTTTAAAAAGTGTTGCAGTTTTTCTCTTAACCCAGCTTGCTCCCAAATAATTGAGACAGGACTATTAGATTTATTTAACAGCTTTAAGGCACAACAACTGAGCAGTATTAATCTATTTTAATCCTCTAATCTGGCTACCCAGCCAGATTCCTGAGATATTTGCATTTTAGTACCAAATCTGGCACTCTCTGCTCTGGGTGTGTTTTCATGGTGGTTCCTGGATCCTTTCTTCTTTGGGAATACCCACCTCTTCTCTCCCCATCCCCTGCCCCTGGCTGGGAGGAAGTCCAGCCCTATTCTCTCCTCTGCTTAGTCATTGGCTGATCAGCTTCTTTATTGACCAGTTAGGGAATAACTGGGGAGAAATGTTTACACAACATCAAGACAGGAGATTCCCAGAATAAGGATTGTAAAGAGATATGAGGGCACAGAAATCAGCATTTGAATAATACAATGATAATCTTTACACGATGTACAATGACATTAAGCCTACGCATCCTCCTCTCCTAGTTCAAGAGCATCAACAAGGGTCGGAAGACAAACATCATTGACTCCATGCTTCGGATGCTGGAGCAGTACTCTAGTAACCTGGAGGATCTGATCCGAGAACGCACAGAGGAGTTAGAGCAGGAGAAGCAGAAGACAGACAGGCTGCTCACACAGATGCTGCCTCCGTGGGTGTCTAATGGACAGGGGTGCGGGGAGAGTGTGGTTGGACTGGGGCAGCCTCCAGGTGACCTTACTGTTCGTCATTCCTAGATCTGTGGCTGAGGCCCTGAAGATGGGGACATCTGTGGAGCCTGAGTACTTTGAAGAGGTGACACTCTATTTCAGTGACATTGTGGGCTTTACCACCATTTCAGCCATGAGTGAGCCTATTGAGGTGGTAGACCTGCTTAATGACCTCTATACACTCTTTGATGCCATCATCGGCGCCCATGATGTCTATAAGGTGGAGTGTGCAGGAGATAAACCTCCTGCCTTTCAGCTTTGTTGTTTTCTATGTATACCTGGGTGGCTTAGAACTTGCTGTGTAGACCAGGTTGGCCTCAGACTTGTAGCAATCCTCCTGCCTCTGCTTCCTGAGCCCTGGGGTTATTATAGGCATGTGCCAGCACTCCTGGCTCTGTCTTTCAGTGTAAATGAAGCAGTTCTACCTGCCTAGGACACCAGTGTGGTTTTCCTCAGCCCTCCTGTCCCTAATCTCTTCCTTCAGGCCCAAACTCCCAACTCCCAACTCCCAGCTCTGCCTCCGGGAAATCTGCCCTAACCCTTTAAGACCTCCTGACAAGTGTCAGTGACCTGAGTATTGGGGGAAGGGTGCTCAGAACTGAACAGACACAATCCCATCCCCCAGGTGGAAACAATTGGAGATGCATATATGGTGGCCTCCGGGCTGCCACAGAGGAACGGGCAGCGGCACGCTGCAGAGATTGCCAACATGTCACTGGACATCCTCAGTGCAGTCGGCTCCTTCCGCATGCGCCATATGCCCGAGGTACCAGTGCGCATCCGCATTGGTCTGCATTCTGGTAACTACTCGGCCCTCCCCACTTCTGAACTCCAGATTTCAGCTATAGGGGGCAAAGTCTTGGCTGGGGTGGTGGTCGGGTGGGAAGAGTTGCATTGAAGAAAATACACTTAGGAGTGTTTTTTTTAATTGGGGAAGCTGGTGGAGAGGATGGGTGCTAGGTCTTTTGAGGCCCTTCGTGCAGCCTAGCTGCTGAGCACTGCCAGCTTCAACCCATCTCCACCCGTCTTCTGACCCAGCATATCTCCTCAGGCCCGTGCGTTGCCGGTGTGGTGGGCCTAACCATGCCTCGGTACTGCCTGTTTGGGGACACAGTGAACACTGCCTCACGAATGGAGTCCACTGGACTGCGTGAGTGTAACAGACAAGAGCTGGGGGAAGTGGGAAAGGCTGGACAGGGGAGATAGCCCAGGATGGGGACATGAGAGGTGACTTCCTGAGATCATCGTGTGCCCTCGCTACCTCAGCTTACCGCATCCACGTAAACATGAGCACTGTTCGGATTCTTCGCGCTCTGGACCAGGGCTTCCAGATGGAGTGTCGAGGCCGCACAGAGCTGAAAGTGAGTCTAGACCATACTCTGCCACTTTGTGGGGGTCTATGCAGGTGTAGAGTCTCCCAGTTTCACCTAGACCTACAGCCTCTACATCCCTTACCCTGGTCTGCGTAAATCTCCCCTCTTTTGTGTTTCTCCAGGGCAAGGGCGTTGAGGACACGTACTGGCTTGTGGGCAGAGTCGGCTTCAACAAGCCCATTCCCAAACCACCTGATCTGCAGCCAGGGTGAGTGCTTGGCTTGAGCCTGTTGAGAAAGCTGGATGGCGGCGCCTCGCCTCCGTGGCGCCAGCCAATGGGCCCTTTGTGCCTTTGCCTTTTCTTCCTGCCTCCCACACCAAGTCTCATCCTGGTGCCAAGCTGCAACAACCCAAACCCTGACCTTCCTCACCCCTCATTTCTCTTCCCTGAGGCCGCCATTTCCTCCC
The DNA here is from genome assembly GCA_019843815.1 of Montemys delectorum. NCBI lineage: Eukaryota > Metazoa > Chordata > Mammalia > Rodentia > Muridae > Montemys > Montemys delectorum. The sequence goes on along the minus strand of JADRCD010246858.1, from coordinate 29,458 downwards.
TGCAGGGCCAGCAACCACGGCATCAGCCTGCAGGAGATTCCCCCAGAGAGACGAAAGAAGCTGGAGAAAGCCAGGCCAGGCCAGTTTACTGGGAAGTGAAGCTCTACTGGGGACAGGTACCGTGTCTTCCCTCAGCCTCAGGAGTAGATTAAAAAGATTATTGTTTTCTGTTTATATTAATTAATGCGGAAAATGAATGCAGCGGCAATTATTCCTTAACCAGCCAGCTTTCCTGCAAGTAGCCACACAGAGACCTTTTCATATTTCAAAGCCTTAGGCCTTATCTGGGCGGACTCTCAACTAGCTCATCTAAGTAAACCCGATCACCTAGCCATATCCGCCACATGGATAGCTATACATTCCAGGCCTGTGACCAAGCCAGTCTCCTCCCGTCTCCTAGTGACATGACAGAGCTTTCCTTCTTCCCAGCGTTCCTTTCTCCCTCCCAGGAAGTCCCACTTCCACTCCTGCCCAGCTGATTGGCCATCAGATGTTTTATTAAAGCCAATTAAAGAATGCCTTAGGTTGGTAAGAAAGGACAGAGACACAGTTTCACACAGTGTACTCCACAGTCAGGGACCACTCACTTCTGTGGGGATAGAGGTGGGCTGGGAGGGTGGAGGTACTTGCTAGGGGTCAGGCACCTCCTCACCAGATTAGAGACTAGGTAGGAGTTGCCTGAATGATGTCCCACCCAAGCCAAGTGTCCCTATTCCTCTCTGACTTAGGGGGTAGAGGCTGATTCCTCAGCCCATAAAAGAGACTTCCCTTACCAGCATCAGGCATACTGATTTAGCGGGTCTGGAGTGATCCCAGAACCAGGTTAGCTCTGACCCATCCCATCCCCTGAACATGAGCCAGGCATCTCATCTCAGAGAGGCCCCTCGGGTATGTACTGCACAGAGGATAGAATTCTTGAGGACAGCATTTACCAGAGGTCAGTGTGAGGTTGCTTCTGCAGTTCTGTCAGAGCCAGTGGCCTTCGTATCTTCCTCTCTGAGACAGCTTTTCTTCCCTCAGGATTATTCTGCAAGGTCCTTCCTGAAGTTGCTGCTATGCATGGGACTGAGGCCCAAGGCTTCTGTCCAGTTCTGCCTCCAAGGATTCTGAGCCAGACGTCTGCAGCAAACCAGCTCTGTGACCCTGGGAAGATCTGAAGTGCTGTCCGGGCTCCCCTCAGTGGTAGAATGAGGGAGGCTAAGTGGTTTCCATCACCCTGTGGCTCTTACAATGAGGTTTTAGAATGGCTGACCTTGGGATCAGGATTCTACAACTTATGGCTCCCTGTTTGTTCCAAGGACCCTGAGCTCATTGGAGGTTGTAAAGGTGGGCAGTGCTTCACTCTCTAGGTCCTGTGAGACCCCAAAAGTAAGGACCTGGGTTCAGAAACCCCAGGGCAAGTGGAGACCTCATGTTCTACCAGGGCAGGGGTCATCATGTGGCCTGGAAAGACCAGGGCCTCTGTTCACCCCAAGTCCTACTGTCATCTCCATTACTCACTGGTCAGAAACTGGTCCCTTCTCCAATGAGCAGAACCAAAACACTTGCCCAAGTGCAGAGAAAAGCTTGCTCTGGTGGAGGGAAACTAGCTGCACCCAAACTTTGCTAACCAGAGTGAAAAGTTAACCCTTGGCTGGGTGCTGGTGAATTGACCGCCAAAGCAAACCATTTCTGCTCAGACCTTTGCAACTAATGCTTACACCCGAGACTGGCAAATCCCCAGCTGCAGTTTGCAGAACTCTGAGGTGCCAGAGCCTGGGCTTTGGCATGTTTGACTCTGGCTGTCTTCTGTCATTGGCCCAGACTCTGGATGGAGGCTGTTAGCACCAGACACCCAGGAGGTGGTGAGTGTCAGGACCTGGTGATGTGCAGAACTGGAGAGGCGTTGACAGAATCTGAAAGAGATTAAATGAAGCCCTCACTAGGGGAGGTACAGCTGGCAGGCCAGCCGCATTGGCATCACTGTTAGACCTCAGTCTCACTCCACACCCATGGATCAAGTCTGCGTGTTAAGGAGACCCTTCAGAGCATTACAGGCCCACAACAACTTCTTAATCTGAGAATGCCCAGGACAGAAACTAGCAATTATAGTTGTTTGTTTGGGCCTGTGGGATGTTTTTATTTGGGGCTAAGACAATTTGAAAATCAATTTAAAGTGGTTCTCTCTCTCTCTCTCTCTCTGTCTCTCTGTCTCTCTCTCTGTCTCTCTTCCTCTCTCTCTCTGTCTCTCTGTCTCTCTCTCTCTCTCTCTCTCTCTCTCTCTCTATATATATATATATATATATCAACTTAAGGTAGTATACTAAACATAGATAGATAGATAGATAGATAGATAGATAGATAGATAGAGGTATATGTGCATGCTTGGGGTCAGGGTCAGGTGTGGCAGCACACACATGACTTAATGCCAGCATTGAGCAGGCAGAGGCAGATGGATCTCTGGATTTCTGGTATACATAGTGAGTTCCAGGACAGCCAGGACTGCCATCAAGAACCTATCTAAACAAAATGACTATATGGTTATATAGGTACTCTATAAGCTAGGGCTAGAGAGATAGCTCAGTGGTTAAGAGCACTTGTTAGTTTTCCAAAGGATCCAGGTTTGATATCCAAGACCTACACAGAGCCTAATACTGGTCTATAACTCCAGCTCTAGGGGATCTGACCCTCTCTTCTGGCCTCTGGGTACCAGGCATGCACATGATGCCCAGACACACTCAGGCAAAACACCTATACACATAAAATGAGTAATTTTAAAGTAAATTTAAAAATTTGGCTTTATTAAAAAAAATAAAAACATATGTAGTCACCCCTAAGGATCTATAAGGTACCAATTCAAGGACTCTGATGGATGCTAAATCCCTTGGATCTCACGTCTCTTATATAAGATAGAACTTTCTTTATTGTACCTATGCCCTTTATCCTGTGTGCTTAAAGTAATTTCTAGATTATTTGTAATGTATATGGTAGGGAATAATGACAAGAAAAACTGTCAGTACATGTTCATTGCAGACACAGCCTCTAGGCCTAACTGCACAGCACACAGTCACGGTTGGTTGTGTTGACATTAAAAACTGCAGCTCTCGTCTTAAAGGAAATAAGAGATACCTTATTCTGGAGCCATTTTGAGTGACCGTGGCCTGGGAACACAGATTTCGGTTATCCCAGATTCCATGTTCCAATGTGGAAGCAGTTAGATGGGGTTTCACGGTTTTACATAAAGAAGAAAGTCATACATCAAGGCAAGTTTTAAATACATTGGTGGATATATCAGAGAGGTGCATACAGTGAGATGGGGGAAGCCTGTCTATAGGCCGGAGATGCCGTTTATGACATTCTTAGCTCTTGGATTGGTGGAAGCCAGTGTTCTGCTCAGTTAACGGCTTCTAGGAGGTTTTTATTTACTATCACAGGATGTTAACTCTACATTAATAGCTTCTGAGAGACTTATATTTATTATCACGAGGTGTTAGTCTGATACAGAGTGGAGTAAGGAATGACTAAAACTAGCCCAGGACAGCCCAAGTTAAAGTAATTAATCTCAAAACTCGTAAAATTCCTATCTGGGGTTCCAACAGATCCATCAGTCTCTGCAGACAGAGCCTTCTTTTCAGGGATTTTCCCTCACAGCTGAATCTTCAGATGTGGCATCAGAAAAATACAAACGACTAACTGTACTACATTCTCCCTTTTCCTGAAATCAAAATCACCCCGTGGGGCTTGTAACTCCCATTCAAGCGACTCCTTGGCCACAGTCGATTTAACCCAGGACACCACCCTCCAGTTCTCACGGTTCTCACTATCCCCCAACAATGCAATCACCCCTGCCTGGCACCTATAGACATTCTGACTAGGGCATTAAGATCTTAGCCACTTCTAGAGCTTGCAGGTTTTCTCCTTCTCTTCCTCCCCTCCCCCACCCCTCCTCTTCCTCTTCTTCCTTTTAGTACCAATTAATGGCTTCCTAGTGGCAATGATAATAATAATTGAAATACATGCAGCCTTCTCATTTCTGGTTAGCTAAGTGGTGCTGCTAATAGGATATTTAGTGCAATTTAAAAATTTTTTAAACTATGTTCATAAATGATGAGTTAAAGCCGAAAACAAAGCAAAAGAGATTTAACATGCACTTTACATTGTTCAACATCTTTCATAAAAGTTTTTCTCTGTACTTGGGTCCCAGGGTTGAAAGGTAGATTCCAAACTGCTGGCCTTAGACCTGACTGGGGATCAGCTCTCCAAACTCCTGTCCTTCCCTCCCTCCTGTTCTCTCCCATCCCTTCCTCTCCTTTCTGTCTGGGGCTGGAGTAGCTGCTAGTGTGTAACTCAGGAAGTCTCACGAAAGAGTCACCCTGAGTTAGGAGCTGAAGGGCTAGCCTGGGCAGGCTGGGGCAGGGCAAGGGGAGGGGAGGGAGAGGAGAAGAAAGGTTTCACTGCTCCTCACTCTCCTCCATTTCTCTGTCTCCTCTGGCCCCCCACCCCTCTTCTCTCCTCTCTCCTAGTCCCCAATTGACCACGTTTCTCCCTGCCTTTCTCTGCAGCTATTTGAGAGGAACACCCCACCCCACCCCCACCCCTGTCAACCTAGGACTCTGATTACTAACTGCCAACCTTAGAGTCCTGACTCTAATATTCCCTGCCTCCCACTCTCTTGTCCCCAGACCCAGGCAACTCACAGCCCCTGAAAGCACCTGCCGTGGTCACCGGGTACTCCACGGTTTCAGAGGTGTTTATGCTACCTCGGCCAGCAGGCCTGCCCCAGGAGCCCACACTTGGGGCTGTTCTTGCCTTTGGGATGGCTCTGTAGGCTGGACCCATCATAGCCAAAGCAGGGACTTTCCCCAGCTGCTGTGCGGGTTCCAGGGGGTGCCCCCAGGGCTCGCTGGCGCCTTCCTGTGTGCTGCTGTTTCAGCCTGATTCCTGCTCTACCTGCCTATGTGAGATGGACCCCAGGCACACCCCTTTGGGAAATGGGGTGAGCTACACCCAGGCTGGGACTTGTGACACAAAGTCGTAGGGTCATCCGTGTTTGTAGGAATCTTTTGGACTTTGCACCCAGCACACCAGGTGGTGTGTTCGGGACCTGGGATGGCGGTGGCTGAAATAAAGGTATGCGTTCTTCTGCAGTGTGGTGTGTGGTGCTCTTAATCCCGCCAGATGAGAATAAGACACTACCACAATTTTGGGCCAAAGCTTTATTCTATTCAGTGCGAGAGAGAGCTGGCCAGGGACTGCCTCCTGGGTTGGATCAGAGGGCGTGGCACTGACTCTGTCTGGGGCATCTTTTAAGGCGTCCAATCCGAAGCAGCTACAAAGCAGGTGTACAGAAGCGAGGCAAAGAGCAGTTAGAAGAGGATAGAAAAATCTCAGTAGTCACCATCACTGATTAGAGAAGGTCATGGGTCTCAAAATCAAATCATTGTGGTTGTCTTGCTAAGGGGTTCTGTTGCTGTGAAGAGACACAGCGGCCACCGTAACTCTTTTTTTTTTTTTCCGAGACAGGGTTTCTCTGTATAGCCTGGCTGTATTGGAACTCAGTCTGTAGACCAGGCTGGCCTCGAACTCAGAAATCCACCTGCCTCTGCCTCCCAAGTGCTGGGACTTAAGGTGTGCGACACCACCGCCCGGCTTTTTGTTTTGTTTTGTTTTCTTCGTAGGGGGTACAATAGACCCTGAGAGGAGATAAGAGGTCAACCTAGTTACTACCATTCTCAAAAGTGTATTTAATTAAGTTAAAATCTCCTTTAGAGTTCCATGCATCCTCTGCACCTTTCCTGAGTTTCGAGGAGGATATATACAAAGAAGTTTCCAATTCACGTTAAGAACCTTAGAGAGCAATTAAGACAATTTGGCTGGGAGGGCTGGGCCATTGTCAGACCCTAGAGATCTGGGGAGGCCAAACCTGGGAATACTTTCCATTATTAGTTAGTTACTTCCTACACTGTTTCTGTTCAGGATGGAAAGGCCCGTGAAGTTGTCAAGATCAGCAGATATTTGTAGACATGTAGTTCTGGCTTGACTTCAGTTAAGTCCAATTTCCAAAATTCACCCGGTATTGTACCTTGACTCCATTGTCCTGGGGGAAGCATGTCCCTTGCATTTACCTGAGCACAGATCAGGCATCAGTCTGAAATGCTCTGAAGTCTGGTGTTCAGGGAGTCAGACATGAGGGGATGAGTTCTGAGATCTTAGGTGACAAGGGCATGGAGCAATGTAAAACACTTAGCAAATTCTGGCCCGATATCTTTGGCACGTTCATTCATCTGTCTGGCAGGATGGCAAGATCCACCATCTGCTGCTCTCTTCGGAGCCCCCAAGTCAGAATGTGACCAAATTTCTTCTGGATCCTTCTTCAGAAACATCTTTGAGGCAGAATAGGGGCTCAGGAATAGCAGATAGATCCAGGGCAGTCTGGGGTTTGGGTTCCCACAGAGCAGCTTCCTTGGTGACTTGATCTGCATAATTGTTACCTTGAGTCTGGGAACTTTTGTCTTTTTGGTGTCCTGGCCAATGGGATATGGCTGGTTCCATTTGCAGCCAGATGGCTTCTAGCAACTAGACAATTTCATGTTTACTTTACTAGTCTTTCTTCTGAGGTGAGCAAACCCCTCTATATATTGTAGAGAGAATCTCTTGTATACTGTATGGATACATCACCTGTCAATTTAAAAAAAAAAAAAACAAAACCCTATAGCCTATAGGAAAGGGTAGAATAGAAAATGGGACGTCCAGTAATCAGAAAGGATTCTGGGATAGAATCAAGTACAGGAAGATTTGCCCTGGGACAGGAAGGAGGGCAGACACATCAAAACTGAGCAGAGGTAACCAGCCACATGGCAGAACTTAGATTAGAATAAATGGGATATGAAGTTATGAGCTAGTTGGAAAATGAGCAAAAGCTTATGGCTAAGGTGTTTGTAAATATAATCAATCCTTGGAGTCACTATTTCTAGGACCAGGGGTACAGCTTTCAGTAAAATCCCCACAACAATATATGTATCCATGAACGCAAGTGGTGGCAAAATTGTATTGGCTGTCTATGTAAATATTTACCTTTTTTTCCCTCTAGCCCATCTTAAAGCCTGTGTCAGAATAATTAGTTCTGCTTTCTGAGTAGATGTGTCCCTGGGCAAAGCTTGTGCCAAATGACCTCCTTCTGACCCATGATCACCACTGCCCTTGGATACTTGGTTCCTTCCTGATCAAAGCTACTTCCATCCTTGCAGAGCTCTGTATCTCTGGTGGTGAGAGGGTCCAACATCTCCAGGCAGTCATAAATGGGCTCTTCAGGGCTGTCGTCTGTCAGCAGCGTGGCAGGACTGGTAGCCAAGGATTTATCAAAGGTCAATCTGTTCTTATCTAAAAGACCGGCTTGTAACTGAGTCAGACAGGCACTGGACACCCACCAGTGGTTAACATCTCTCAGCAGGGTTTCCACAGTATGTGGGGCTTCTACAGTTACAGTCTGTCCCACTGTGAGCTTGTCAGCTTCTTTTACAAGAAGAAGCTCCCAGGAACTCCCTAACTTGTTTCTTGGGGCTGGATTTAGGACTTGAATTATGGTTGCTATGTGGGCCTGGGACAATAATCTTTTTCTTGTTTTAGTTCATATCCCAAGTCAGTAACCTAGAGTGAACACATTAGGGTGTTTTGGTTAGGGTTTCCATTGCTGTGAAGAGACACGATGACCAAGGCAACTCTTCAAAAGGACAACATTTAGTTGGGCTGGCTTACAGGTTCAGAGGTTCTGTCCATTATCATCAAGGTGGGAACATGGCGGCGTGGTGCAGGAAGAGCTGAGAGCTCTCCATCTTCTCCTGAAGACCCTTGAGGCAGTCTGGTCCAGGTTAATTGTTCTGATAGTCTCAGTTCAGGGTTGACTTATTCGAATCCAAAGATGGGCTGACTTCATTTTGACAGCTGGATGGAGGTGAATGCATCTTTCAAGTCCCATACAGTGTAAACTCTATGTTCTGGTGGCAATAGACTGAATAAGGTGTAGGGATTTTTAACAGTCAGGTGAATTTGTTCACTTCCCTCAAGTCTGTACTGGTCTATAGTCTTGAGTTCCAGGCATTTGGACAGGCAATAAAATGGTGTTCCAGACTGACTGGCAAGGAGTCAATATGCCTGCTTCAAGGAGCACTTGAAGCAGTCTTAATCCCTTCCCTTGCCTCTAAGGAGCTGGGTATCCTTGACTTGAATGGACATCACCCTAGGTGTTGGTTGCACTCTGATGGGCACTGCATGTTTGGCCAGACCAGGAGGGTTGTCCTACGCACAAACTGTAGGGATTGCTAGGATCTACTACTTCTTCCATTCCTCTTCTGGGAATGGGTTGAATTTTGGAGGAGTAGACATTCCTCACTTTACTGGGCAGGTTATAGTTAAAGCCTTAGCAGGGCCTCCCAGTTGCAACCTAGGAGTATCTCCTGAGAATAATATTGTTGCCTGGAGCTTATTCAAGAGGTCCTGACCCAGAAAAGGGTAGGGGCATCCAGGAATAATGATAAAGGAATGAGTCATAGTTCCTTGTCCTAGGTTAACAGTCCATCAGTGGCCCATTTATATTCTTTAATATCCCCTGTTACCCCTGTACCTCCATTGTTAAGATATTGTAGGGGCTCCCAGAATACTGAATGGGGTAGCCCACGTCTACCAGAAAATTTATAGATTTGCCCCTGTTGGTAAAGGTTACCATAGAGGTTCCCAGGGCCTACTATGAAGGAACCTTTAACTCTCTAATCCTCCATGTCTAGGATTGGCTTGGGTTGGGGGGAGGGGGAGCTACCTGTTTCCATTGTGGGCATTTATCCTTGTGATAATCCATTCCTTTAGTAGGTGCATTGGTACTTTTCTAAAGTTTTCCCCTTTTGTCATGGGGGTGCATGGGTAGAGCTGAAAGTAGCTTGGACTTGTAGTACAGCCATGGTGACTCACTCCATCTCTTTTAGTAAAAGATCTTTTTTTGATATCTCTGCTGTCAAACACCTTCTGGGCTGTTTCTAGCAGTTCTGACTTATTCTTTCCTGCGAATCCATCCGTATTTTGTATCTTTCTACGTATGTCAGTGACTGAGTAACAAAGACCAAGTGAATCGCCTTGAAACTTGCCAGGTCCTCTGGGTCCACAGAGGTATAGGACTGGTGTGTGTCCAGGAGGCATCCCAGAGAAGCTGACGGCTATTGGTCTGCCCGTGTTTCGTATCTTCTACCTTTGATAGGTTACTAGGGTTTGGGGCTGCCTGTTTCATTTCTTTTAACAGAACAAAGTGGTACTCACTTGAGTGATATATCTCCTCCGTGTTGGAGTTCCATTGGGGTTTCAATCTTGGCAGAATGCAGTTGGTTGCCTCTATCCTGCAGTTGTCAGTCACTGAAGTTACTCCAGGGAGCGCTTCTGTGGGACTCTTCCCTCTCTTCAGTAGTGAAGAGGGCATGGAGAATCTGCTGATAGTCATCCCGAGTGGGAGGTGACTGAAAAAGGTAGACTAGATTAGAGAAATTAAGGAATTTGGGTTAAGGCTGAAAGAGGATTCTGGTTCTTCCAGTTGTAGAGATCTTTCCTGGAGAAAGGGAGAAACAGGAAATAAACACAGAGAAGCGAGGATGGAGGGAGGTATAACACAGTACCTGATGGAAACAAATTATGGGAAGATGCCTTTTGGCTCATGGTATCAGGAGAGTTTCAGTTCATCAAGCCAGGGAAGGCACAGTGAAGTTCATGACAGCAGGAACATGTAGCAAAGTCCTCATCATGGCAGACAGGAACTCAGGTAGAGATTAGAGGAAATAGATAAACTTCATAGGTCCCTAGTGACTTATTTCTGCCAGCCAGGCTACAAATTAGCTCACTCAAACCACATCATACAAATTAGCTCACTCAAACCACATCATGTGACTAAGTAGAATTAATCCCTTATGTCTTCCTTCCTGTCCATGCCTCTGGAAGCAGTTGTCTCTTCTCTGGGATTGCTAAGGGAAAGGACTATTGAGTGGTCTGTGACATGGAAATTTTTGGTTTCTTTGGAGACTCAGTTGTGTCGTGTGATATTTTTTCTGGAAACTGTCTTAAGAAAGGATGTTTTTGCTGGAGCAGACACATGATGGTTTTTTTGGAAGCTCCTGGAAAGGGGGCGTATGATATTTTACTACAATGGACGCTTGGGAGAGAACGTAAAGTGCGGAAAGGATATAAGTATAGCCCGACAGACAGTGGATGGCGCTCTGGCATTGGTTTACCTTGTCATTCTTTCATTCTTTGCTGATCATCATTTGTTGTGGCTTCATAGAGAAAAATGCACCAAAGAACTTCTGTGGTGTGCTGGTGGTTTCTTGCTGCTTCTGAGGCTCTAAGCCGGTTGGCAGAGCCTCACAGTTTCTTCTGGATGGACCTGCCGCTGCTGATTCGTGAATGGTGTTTGTGAGCTGACTGAGCTACTGATGATTATGATTCACGTGAACTGAACTGCTGCTATCCTGACAATAAAGATTGGAATGGCCCCAAAGAACTATTTCTAAACAGGCCACATCCTCCTTTTCCTCTATTAACCTTTCCTTCCCACTACCTCTGGTGGGTAATGGGCTATAAGGGAGGTTAAAGTATTTAAGAACCTTTATTAAAGTAGGTTTTGAAAAATATAAGCCTACAGGTCTGCGTTAGCTTATAGGCGATTCCATTAGGATCTTCTCAGGGACCTAGCAATGGCTTAATACCATCGCTTGCCACCATTACCTGCTGCTGTCACCAGGTGTTCCAGGTATGGGTGCATGTAAAAGGACAGCCTGCCACCCCAGCTCTTTCTCTATATTCTCACATAATCTCTCTCTCTCTTTCTTTCTCCTCAGCATTCTCCCCCTCTTTGTCTTTCTCTGCACCCCCCTTCTCTGTCCTCATGGCTCTGCTCCTGTCTGTCTGTCTGCCTGTCTCCATGTCCACTCATCTGCCCCTCTCCCTTCTCCAGGCCCTCATTCCCCTCCCTTCCCTCCCTCCAATAACCCCCCTTCACACCAGATCTGTTGCATGGCTTGATTACTCAGGGGCACACCTTGGGATGGGTCCAGGTACCCCCCACACACACACCACATTATATCTTATAACATTGATGCCATGACTTCGGGGAGGGGGCCTCTCCTAGTGTCTGGTCACATCGGGGTCCCTTCCTGTGGGGCAGTGGGCAGTTCTGACAGCTGGAGTCCAGTAGAGCGGCCACCTCTGAACCCCAGAGACCCACTGAGCAAAGTAAATTTGTTCACAAGACGGTAGGAGTTCGGTGATAGCTCTGAGACCAATGGCTCAGATTTCAGCCCAAACCCCTCACAGCTGCCCCTGCAAGAGATGTGTGCTCTATCAGGCAGACAATGCCTCAAGCTCCCAGCATTCTAGCTGGACCTTACACCCAGTCATCTGACCACAAGCCAAGCATGCCACAACCCACACAATAAAAGGAGTTGTTTGCCTCCTCCTCACTCTCTTACTCTTACTTCCTCTCTCTTACTTTTCTCCCCTCTTGCTCTTACTCTTGCTCTCTCTCTCTCTCCTCTCTGCTCTTTGTTCTCTTCTCTGGCTTTCTCCCTCTCCTTTTTCTCTCTCTCCTTCCTCTTCTTTCCTTCTCTCTACTCAACCAGTACATTCTACCCTTCCTACAATAAAATAACTCATTTATACATTGCCTCCCTTTTAATTAAGGCGTTGTGCAGCAAACAGGTCAGCACCGGGAGAGAGAAAGAAAGACCCGGGCCTCAGCAGCAGGCCCACTGCAACCAGGGAGAAAGAGAGCCACAGGCCAGGCCACCAGCCCAAGCCTCTGATTGTGGAACAACACCTTTCCCCACTACACCCACTGGCAATGACTCTGCTTTCTGGCTCACTGATCTCTCAGCACCCTATCCACCAGGGATGATTAGGCAAGTTTCCCTTTTGGTCTCTGTAAACACTTCCCTGAGTCTAAGAAAGTAGTCACCTTTGGATGTCTGGCACTCCTTGGATACTCTTGGAGATGGGGGTTTTCCTAGCCACAGCCTTCAAGGCCAAGGTGAGCCCCTCTTCACCTGACCCTATCCCACCATCCTTGGAACTGCGACCCTGCAGTTTCCTCAGGCCCTTCTGGGCTATTGTACCTCTGCCTGCCCTCTTCTACCACCTCCACTTTGGAGCTTCATATAAATCCCACGGCTCCTCTAGGCCCCCGTGGTTTCTTGTGACTCTGTTTCTCACATCCTTCCCGTGGATGAGACCCTACTACTAGAGCTCAGTTTTCCTCCTCTTCATCTTGCCTTAAAGTTGGTATCAGGCATCAAGTCTCCTCTGGCTTAGCCAGGTTAAGCCTCTGAACCCCACCCTGTCCCTCCACCCCATCCTCCCCTGCTACTTCCCCCTCCTCCGTTGAGTGTGTTTAAATGTGCTGACAACCCAGTGAATAGTTTGGTCCTCTTGTTTGGTTCTTCCTGAGTCTTGAGGACTCCTGTGACCCCAGGTTGCAGTGACATTTTCCTCTTGTCATCTACGGGAATGGTATCCATATCTTCTCATTCCCCTTGAGATCCCTCTTAGGAAACCTCCAGCCTTTACACCTGAAACTCTGACCTGCGGGGCCCTAAATTTATTTGCCTTTCCAATCAAATTTCTAGTGTTATCCTGGACCTTTACAAACACTGCAAGCAGTTGGAGATATGGAAAGAGAGTCCCTATTCCCTTTTTCTCTTTTCTGCAAGCCCTATTCCTTTCTGCCTTGTCTCCCTCCCCACGCTACGCAAACTTCTTGCCTGTAACTTACAACAGGTCAGGGCCAGGGTGGGACCAGGAACGCCAACATATATGCCTGCTCCTGCAACAGCTGCTATGAATCCAGCTGATAATCTAACCACCCCTAAGGTATGTACAGATCATTTGACTGTGAATTTGATTCCAAATTCTAGCTAGAGTCTGATCCCTCCCCATGGCTCTGGCTCTCAGGCCCCTCCTCATCTTGGTTTTCTATAGCCAGTTGGCCTACGTGCCTCTACTAAGCTAAGCAAGATCTCTCTCTCCCTTCATGGACTCAGATTTTATTATGAATTGGCACATCTGATTTCCAAATTCTTACTGCCACAGACAATGATTCCCAATTTTTTTTTTTTTTTATAAAGGACAACATTTAATTGGGGCTGGCTTACAGGTTCAGAGGTTCAGTCCATTATCATCAAGGCAGGAACATGGTGGTACTGGAGGAACTGAGAGTTCTACATCTTCATCTGAAGGCTGCTAGCAGAATACTGGCTCCCAAGCAGCTAGGACAAAGGTATTAAAGCCCACTCCCACAAGGCCACACCTACTCCAACAAGGCCATACCTCCCAGTGGTGCCACTCCCTGAGCCAAACATACAAACCATCACATTCTACTCCCTGGCCCCCATAGGCTTGTTCAGACACATGAGTCTATGGGAGCCATATCTAGCCATAGCATAATTTAAAAAGTACATTTAGTCCAACTTCTAAAGTCTCCATAGTCTATACCAGTACCAACAATGTCAAAAGTCCAAAGTTCAAAGTATTTTCTGAGATCCATCAAATCACTTAACTGTAATCCCCAAATCAAGACAGGAAACCAGTTCAGTAAACTCCAAACTCTGCACGTCCATGTCTGATGTCAATGTACTTTTCAGATCTCAAAATCTTTTCCCATCTTTGTTGATTGCAACAAACTTCTTTTCCTGGGCTGGTTCCACTCCCTGTTAACAGCATTCCTCAGGATATATCCTATGGCTCTGGCATCTCGAAAATCTTGGGGTCTCCAAGGCAATTTCAGTGTTACAGCTTCTTGTTTCAGTGTCTGGGATCCAGACAAAATCTTACAGGTTTCTCCAAAGGACTGGTGTCACTTCTGCAGCTCTGCCCTCTGTGCACTCTAAGCTCAGGCTGATCCACTCCACTGCTGCTGCTGTTCTTGGCAATCTGAGATCTTCTGCTGCAACTAGGCTTCACCAATAGCCTCTCATAGGCTCTCTTCATGGTTCCAAGCCTCAAATCCTTTGCATGACCCCTTCAGTCCTGGGCCATCAACTACAACTGAGGCTGCACCTTCACCAATGGCCTTCCATGCCCTCTCACAGTGCCAAGCTTCAACTGCTCTTCATGATTCCTTCATGCCTTTAAAACCAGTACCACCTGGGTGATTCTTATACATTATCAAGTCCAGCTACCAGTACAAGGTACAACCTTGGCTATCTCTGGAACACAGCTTCTTTGTGCTCTCAGAAAACACTTCCCAGAAGATTTCACCTCAGTGATGCTGGTCTCTTCTTAATCACTGCTAATTTCTTAGCTCCAGCTAACCAGCATCAATTGTCCCAGTAGTCCCTTCTATTTTTCACTCTAAAGCCATAGCCATATGGCTGAAGCTGCCATGTTCTACTGCTTGCTGGGGGCTGGAACCGATTCCCAAATTTCTTACATGTAAGCTTGCTCTGCTCTACCCAGATGGCTCTACTTCCCCACTCTTAAAAATATTTTATCCCTGTTTTCTTTGCACTCTGCTCTCACGAGAAAAAATATCTTAAGATTATGCTGTAAACTCTTATCTAAAGATCTGTAAGGTGTTCATTGGATACAGGTTAAAATCTATATAATCTACAATATTTAGCTTTAAATATTGGATTTGGCCAATAGAAATTCTAATGTTATTTAAACATGGATACTTTTGAAGTTGTTTTATCCTTTCTGCTGCTGTTATATTTACTTTATTGCTAGCTCTGTAAATAGGTTACTGCTCATTGGGAGGAGGGGAGCGCCAGAACCAGGGAACTAGGGGTGGGGGTGGGAATGGAGGAATCCCGTCCTCTAGAAGCGCAATAGATGGGAAACTTAGGTCGACTGACAGCTGTACTTATTTGGAGTCCATTTGGCCCATCAGAGGTGGGTCAATCCAAGTAGATTCCCTGAAGCTTACAGGAATCTCTTTATGGTTACAGACAGAGATAAACTTTAGGTATGTTAGTGTTAGTGTTGTTTGTAGTCTGTACTGAAACCCACATTGAAGAAAGAGGCAGTAGACGCACATCTTTGTGTCATAGGAGGAACTTGGGAGACAGTTTTTGGCTAAAAGCATGAACACTCCTTAAGGTGAGCTCAGGGAAGACAGGAACCTTCCGTGCCGAGGAAGAGGCAGAAGTTCACTTGGTCTCAGTTTTCACTGTGAAAGAGGGGCCTCTTCCCTCTATCCAGGAGACTGGGTACATATAGATTTAGCACAACGAGAAACGCTTTTAAGTCTGTATTTAAAAGACAACCAGAGGAGATTTAAAGTCATGAACTAGTGACTGTGATAGTGAATCATGTAGTGGCTTTACCAAGTTAGTTAACTTATCAGAATGCCGTTGATTTTCCTAGGGTCCCCAAAGAGTATGTTGTCCAGTCAGCAAGACGTACTCTAAAGAATAAGTACATCCTCACTTCTGCTCCAACATCACCCCTTCCTAGTTCCTCATCGTTTTCCATTAATTTATTTATTTATTCACTTTACATCCTGATCACTGCCCCCCTCCCAGTTCCTCATTTTTAATTAAACAAAAATGGGGGAATGCTAGCCTACAGGCAATTCCAGTAGGCTTCTCTCAGGAACCTAGCAACAGCTTACATCATCACCTCACCTGCTGCTATTACCTGCCACTGCTGCCAAGAGTACCCGATGTGGGCTATGTACAAAAGGCTGCCCACTACCCCAGAGCGCTCTCTCTCTCTCTCTCGCTCTCTCTCTCTCTCTCTCCCCAAGTTCCCTTATTCTAGAAAGAGGGGGTTCTATGTCCCCTTCTTCTCCGTCCTCATGGCTCTGGTCCTGTCTCTGTCTGTCTCCATGTCCACTCATCTGCCTCTCTCCCTTCTCCAGGCTCTCACTCCTCTCCCTTCCCTTCCCCCAGTAACCCCCCTTTACACCAGAGCTGTTGCATGGCTTGATTATTCAGGGGCACACCAGAGCATGGGCCCACCAGGTACTGCCTCACCACATTATGTTGCATAACACTTTGCCAGCACAAAGAGCAGATTGGGCAGAGGGAGAGTCTACACAGCTGCTCTTTGAGCTTCCACATTTTCCTGGACCTGAGGTGGCACAAGGATCACAGGCTGGAAATTGTTTTGTTTTGTTTTGTGGGGGTTTTTTGTTTGTTTGTTTTTGCTTTGTTTTGTTTGTTTGTTTGGTTGGTTGTTTTTGGGGGGGTCAGGTTGAATTGGAGGTTCAGTTCTTTGTAGCCCAAATATCTTAATACTCTCGCAGAGGATTGTGGAAGGCAGTAGAGGCTGTACCAACTTAACAAGAAAGAAAATAAGAGGACTGAAGAGATGGCTCCTTGGCTAAGTTTGATTCCAACACTCATGTAAGGTAGCTTACCCCTACGTGTAATGGTAGCTCCAGGGAATCCGATGTGTCTGGCTGCCACAGGCACCCATGCTTATGGACAGATACACATCATTAAAAAACAAAATAAACCAGTCAGATGGTGGTGGCACATACCTTTAATTCCATCACTCAGAAGGCAAAGGTAGGGGCATCTCTTGTGAGTTTGAGGCCAGCCTGTGAGTTTGAACAGCTCTGTAGAGAGCAAGTTCTAGGACACACAGAGCCACACAGAGAAACTCTGTCTGAACAAGCAAGCAAGCAAGCAAGCAAACAAACAATCAAATAAAATCCCTTTATTAAAAAAGAGAAACACCTAGAGAACTGTGCTTGTGAGAGGTTTAAGGGTGTATCAGCAAGATGTGGACACAAGGAATGGACTCCACAGAGGACCATCTGACTCAGCCCTTGGGACTGTTGGGTACCTAACAAGGAAATGTCAGGACCTGGGGAGAGAATGGCTCTTCATTTCTAAGTTGAAATAAAGCAGGTGAGAGAGCAAAGCTGGCACCTTTGGGAACAGAATGATTAATCCTTGACAAGGAACTTGGTGTGGAGATACAAATCTCCTTCGGCTCTCAAGACCTATGACATTTGGGAATTCAGCACCCTACAGGACATGCAAATGTCTACATCCCAGAGACACACCCATTCCAACTAAGAATGCTTTGACCCTCCCAGAAGTGTCCCACCTCACCACCCACTCTCCAGACTGGCAGTCTTGCCCTGTTGGCGGTTACATGCCTGGTGAGTCCAAGTCTGAGCATTTAGACTCAGCTTTGGTGTGGCTGTCAAGGATGCTGTCATTTACAGAGACTTTCCTGCTTTGTGACTACTTGGCTCTTGTTTGTTAAGACCACAATCAAAACTACAAGTCATTCGGTCTGTACAATAAGACTGTGAGTTTGAGTGGTGAGATATGAATGTGAACATACTTTATCTTTCTCAAGTTGCTGCCTTCAAATGTTCAGCCTGATTGGAAACATCCATCTCCCTGCTCCTAGTCATGCCTGCCTGAGATCCATCCATCCATCCATCCATCTCCCTGTTCCTAGTCATGCCTGCCTGAGATCCATCCTTCTATCCATCTCCCTGCTCCTCGTCTTGCCTGACAGTGATCCATCCATCCGTCTCCCTGCTCCTATTCATGCCTATCTGAGATCCATCCATATGTCTCCCTGCTCCTATTCATGCCTGTCTGAGATCCATCTGTCTCCCTGCTCCTAGTTATGCCTGACAAAGATCCATCCATCAACTTCCCTGCTCCTAGTCTTGCCTGTCAGACTTGAGAAAGAACTTTGTATCTGCTAATTTCATTTTTGTCCCACTGTGGCTGCTTAGTCAGAAGATGAGGATCATGAGGGGGCATCATGTGATCCCTAGACTCTCACTCCTCTTCACCAAGGCAAAAAACAAAAACAAAAAACAAAAAAACGTTGGTGGAGGCTTGACTGGCTACCAGTTGGGAGATTTTTCTAGTCTGCTTTTAGCTTAGATGTGGATGTCTCTGAGAGTCTCTCCTTGCCCAGATGGGACATATGCAGGAAGTGAGTGTCCCAGGAAGCAAAAAGTAGAAAGAGTTGTGTGGTCTCTTATCTGCTCAAGTTCCTGCCTAGGACTCCTACACAAGTATACTGGGATTCAAGGCAAGTGGGCCATTGAGCCTAGCTCGAAGAGGTTCTTTAATAAAAGAAATACAGGCCAGGTATGCCGGTGTATGCCTTTAATCTTAACACTCAGGAGACAGAGGTAGGTGGCTGTGAGTTCAAGGCCAGCCTAGTCTACATATCTAGCCATATCTATAGACAGTGAAACCCTGTCTATCTATAAATAAACGAATAAACAGCACCTTGAAAACTGGACAACCCTCCAACATTCACATTGAACGTTAATACTTCCTGTGTGCCTTGGGGTTGAGTTTCAACCGTCTTCATCGCTGAGGACCCTCAGGTGAGACAGTACAGATCTGTCTGGGTGCAGCATCTCCCTATGCATGCATGGCTGCCAGGGAAGCCTGGGCGGAGCCATTTTCAAGTCTAGCTTTGATTGGTCTTCTTTCATGAGCTGCAGCAGGAACTATCCTCAAACCCCCAATTCTTAAACTTCCACCAACTAGCCTAGTGTAGCTTCTGTTTTCTTCTGATTCTCTATGCCCTGAAACTCCACGGAGCCAGAAATGATGTGCCTGCTTCCTGTCATGGACAGTTTTTTTGTCTGTAGATGGATAGGGCAATTTTTGTCTAGTGACTACCTTGCCATAACTGGAGCAACTCTATATATGGGTTTTGACGCTTGATTTCTTCTTTGAACTGTGAAGGGGGTACTGTCAGGAGCAGACATGTCTCTGGTCAAATGATCTTTAGTAATGAATTAATATTAAATCTCATATTCTGTGGATTTCTGATGTTTTTGAAGACCATCTATATAAAGTGTATCTGAACTGTTAAACCTTGAGTACTCTTAGCTATTCCTATTTGAATATTGTAAACAGCACCTTAATATTATTAGATCAGAATCTAATAAAACCATGACTTTAAAATCTGGTCCTTAAGCCAGTCAGTGGTGGTGCATGCCTTTAATCCCAGCACTTGGGAGGCAGAGGCAGGCGGATTTCTGAGTTCGAGGCCAGTCTGGTCTATAGAGTGAGTTCCAGGACAGCCAGGGCTACCCAGAGAAACCTTGTCTCGAAAAAAAATAAAATTAATAATAATAATAATAAAAATCTGGTCCTTAACTTGCCTTACTAAATCATCCTAAACAATTTGTAATAACAGTTATTAGAAGAACTGGGTCTAAACCTTGCGTTCTTAAATGAGTTGCATAGGCATAATGCCTATCTAAAAGTAACAATATTATTTTCTTTTTTATTTTTGCAACAATATTATTTTCTAATTTTGTATCAATGTAAGAAATTTATACCAATGAAAACCTTAAATCTGTATCAATCTATAAATTCTGTACTAAAGTAAAATTATAACTGCAATTTGTATCAATTATAAAGATTTCTACCAATGTAAGTTGTGGCTATGCAATGCTTTGCTTAAGAATAAATTTAGAATTTGAATCCCTCTGTAGGTCTCGAAAAATTTAAGCCTGTATTTGCTACAGAACTGAAAGATTTAATGATGGAAGATATCTCCATAAAAGCAGAGCCTAGGGAATCAGTGATATTTGAAGATGTGGCTGTGTACTTCGCGGAGCAGGAATCGGCCAGCTTGACACTTGATCAGAAGGCCCTGTACAAGGAAGTGGTGCGTGAGAACTTTGCACATGTGGCTTTTCTGGGACGCATTGCAAAACTGAGAAAGTATGCTCAGCTGGCTGGAGCAGAAATATCCAGGCTGAAAGCAATCCTCTAGGTCAGGTGTACCAGGAAGGCAGAGCCCTGTCACTGCTGTCAAGTACAGTCTTTTCTATAGTCACAAATATTTCTGTAGATGTAATGCTTTTTCAGTTCATTAAAGTTGTTCATTATCATGTGCAAAAAAAAAAAAGAATAAATTTAGAAAACCATTCCATCTATCTCCTCCCTGTTCAAAATTATGACCATTTCCAAATTATTCCTTAAAATGACAACCTATCTATAATTTATAAAATAACCATAGCCAAACACCCAAACCCAAGGGATCGGGATGACAACTCTCCACAACTTATTCCTGCTAAGTGGGGGAGGGGGGGCAACGAAAATTTTTAAAGGGGTGGGGAGGGGTAGGAAAGTTAGAAAATTTGGTTAGACTTAAGAAGGCTAGTTTAGAATCTGTTGCACAGTCTCTGCATGCTTAGAGGGCTCAGGGCTTGACTGAAGTTCTGACTGGATCTGTCTGAAAGGCTGGATGAATCGAGTCCATCGGGATTCAGCAGCAATTCCTGAAGCTGCTCTGGAAGCAAGTCTCTGGACAGCCTCAGAAAGCAGGGGCTGGAAGAGCAGGTCACTTCAGCGACTCCATGGATAAGTCTTGTCAGAGCTTCAAACTGTGTAATATATGAATCTTACTACCAAAATTTTAATACTGTCAAGATATTCATATGGACTGTGCAAGATACACAGATCAGCTAAGGATAAATTTTTGTTTCTTCTTTGAGCAGGTAAAAGACAACTATATTTTTTTATGAGTTAATTTGATCAATAACCAATTGTAATAAATCTACATTCATGTCATATAAAGGTTGACACTATGAATCTTAAGGATTTCACAACCAACAAGATTTATTGTCTAATTTTAGCTGAAGTTTTGGCTGGAGACATTTCAGGTCTAAGCCAGTTTTAGGGCTGTTCCCATATCCAGGAATTAGCAGATCAAGTTACCTGCTGTGTTTGATTTTCTCAAGGTTTTCTCAAGGGGCCCTTCCCCTGTCATATCTGACCCATATCACTCTGGAAGGAGTCCAGAGCCTTTTCGCCTTTCCTGACAACACAAACACAGAGCCTATCTTCCAAAATAGCATGTCCTAGTCCAGTACCCAGAAATTATTAAAGGTATAGATTGAATTAACTTAATAGCTTGACCCCTCTCCCAGAGGAACTTTCATATAACCACCAAACTCATAACCACATGCATTTTTATAATTAAAACAATTCAAAACAATTAATACAATCTAAACAAATATTATTATCTGTTGAGATTGTGCTCCTCCATCATCCCCTGCCCCGACCTACATGAGATCAAGGCCTAAGTTATTTATTCATCTATATACTTAAATTCTCCCTTCTATGGTGATTAATATCTCTTTGAATACATATTTCCCCTTTCTCTTTATATAACATGAATTAAATTATGCTTCTATTATCTGTCTGAGATAAGGTTTTTTCCACTCATCCCCTGCTCTTTGACCTATAATTTAAGATCAAAAGCCTCAATTTATTCATCTATGTATTTAACTTCAATTAAATTCCCTTCTACCTACTGTATAAGTCTATTCTTAGGCTTCTAATTTGCCATACCAGACTAAATAATCCCAGAATTCCCCTGGCATGGACCCTTTTAAATTTTCTTTAAAGCATTTTTTTTCATTCCTGCTATTCTCTCTCCTTGTCTTTATTTCCTACATTTGAGATCAAAGGCCTGGATTTCTTTGTTCCATGTATATGTAAGAACATATAAATAATTACCAATCTACTCCCCTCTATCCTTAAATACAATTAAATTTCATTCATCTCTATTCTTTATTTATCTGGTTGCAGGAGGCAGGCAGCTTCCACCTTTTGTCTCTGCATGACTTTCTGGCATCCTGTCTCTGCACAGCAAGGGCCCCCAAGGCCTCTCTGAGTGGGGAAGGGGGTGGGGGTGGAGACTCTGTAGCCTACTAAGAAGTCAGTTCTCCCCAACTCCTAATCATACATCACAGCGCGCGTGTATTCCATCTGAGAATCTCTAATTTTTTTTTTAAAGATTTATTTATTTATTATATGTAAGTGCACTGTACTGTCTTCAGATACACCAGAAGAGGATATCAGATCCCATTACAGATGGTTGTGAGCCACCACGTGGTTGCTGGGAATTGAACTCAGGACCTCTGGAAGAGCAAGCAGCCAGAGCTCTTAACCACTGAGCCATCTCTGTAGCCCCTGAGAATCTCTAATTTTAAATAGTGAGTTCTTGCCTACTACGTTGTGTGCCATGTGTAGGAGTAAATGGTTAATTTGCTCTGAGCTCCCAGTGGGTGGTTACACTTCTTGCCACCCATCAGTGTTCTCTGGATTCACTAATCACACACACACACACACACACACACACACACACGCACACACACACACACTTTATATTTTGATATGCCTTGACTAGCTCAATGATCGGACCTCCCGCAGCTAGCACACACTCACCTCTGGTGTTCCTGAGTTAACACTTTCTGAACCGATATTTTATCCTTGCTGCCTATCTCCTTCTAGGGATCCCTCCCATGGGGCCGTTTTCCCTTTGCACCTACATTTCAGCTGTCTCACCCTCCTGCTCCTTCACAGGATGGTCCATCCTATGCCACTCTCATGGCGGAATCCCTTCTTTTCCTCCCCTGTGTTTCTTGCCCGGGCATCCTAAAAGTCCCTCCTCTTTCACTCTGCCCAGCCATTTGGCCGTTGGCTCTTTATTGACCCATCCAAACCCTTGGCAGGGACTTGCAGCAGACACGGGAATTCCCATGTAAGCATAAATCAAACCCCCAACACAGCACTACGGCCTGGCTGAAAGTGTTATATTCTTGATAATCTGCTCCCTACTATCTGGTTAAGCCTGTGAAGTTGGTGTCTATACTAAACACTACATGTGAACAGACATAATTGACGATGCAGTAATAGTAGTGTGACTACTATTTACATGGCATTGACACTGAAGTAGGTATGATTAAATTATATGGGAGGAGGAGCATTGGATCAATGCAAATCCAACATGACTTCCCATATTGGGTGTGAGCATCCTAGTATTCTGGGGGAGGGTGTGTTAGGGGGTAGTTCTTGGAATACTTGCAGCTACTAAAGGAGTATGTATGGGCTATCCCTTCAGCATGATTTTTTTTAACATATACAAGCACACACAAACACACTCACAGACACATACACACACTTGTACCACAGCAACTGTGTGGAAGTCAGAGGACAACTTGGAGAATTTAGTTCTCCACTTCCATTATGTGGGTCCTAGGGATGAAACTCAGAGTTTTGTCCTCTGAGCAATCTTGCCAGCCCACATCATTTTAAACTGTCAAATAAAATAGCTTTCCACACTACAAAGCTCTCATGGTCTTTTGGAGTAGAAAAATGCAAGCTCAGCAGGAGGCGCTCCCATACCTCCTCCCTTAAACCACCAAGCGAAGCAAATAAATGTCCACCCACCTTCTGACTCTGGCTCACCCTCATTCCCTCCATCCCTGACCAGTTTTCAGTCTCCAGCTCTCTTCCTGGGTCCTGAACACCTGATCCAAGCTGTTTGTCTCCATCAAACAGCTCTGTCACCACCATTCCTGTCTGGTCTGATTTGAGGCCACACAGGGTCTATGCATGTTGCTTGCATGTCCCACCCCTTGGTCCCTAGGCTTGTCTCCCTCTCAGCTTAGCCTCCACTCCAGGTCAGGTTGGCATACAGAGGTCCCTCCCTTACACTCTGCCTAACTTGTGGACTGGGAGGTCAAAGGTGACCCCAACTGCTCTAAGACCTTGAGACATTAAGGTTCACAGTCAAAGGAACTGAGGAAGGAAGTCTGCCAAGCATTGTATCCTCGATACCGCTGATCGTGGATCCTGGCCCTGAAAGGACAGGGCTGGATCAGATCTCCACCTTGGGGAAGTCCCCTAGGCCATGGTGGTATTGGAATATGGGTAATACCCATATGCATTAAAGTAGTTGAACTAGATGATCTAAGATTCTCCCCCAAATGGGAGCTGGCCCTCCCTGGACTCAGGGTTCCCTGAGATGGCCCAAGAAATGCCCTGTGCCAACACAGCTGTGATAATCCTTAACAAGTCAGAAATCGAGGAGGGGTCTGCAACTAGAGATTTGTGCTTTTGTGAAGATTGGAGAGATTTGAGCCAAATCACATGATGAAGGAAGAAGCCAGCGTAGAGGGAGGAAGAGTGAATGGGGTTCCAGAGAAACATGGTTTTGTATCCAATGGGAACAGGGTAGAGTGTAATAAGATTGTGCCAGGTGGGAGGAAGGAAAATCTTTGTAAAAAGTTATCAGGAGTATGGCTTGAGCCTGGGACTAGTAGTCCTGAGAAAACTCACTCCATAGTCTCCAGAACCAGTGAGTCAGGGACCACTGCAACTCCATTTCCCAGCTGAGGACGGGGCTCAGAGCAGTTGTATGGCATGCCTTCGGTTACAGGCTCATTACTCAGTGAATGTCAGGACTGTAATTTTCCTGGGATGGTAGACTCTATTAATGAAGGAGCAGGAACTGACAGGATTAAGTACCTAAGGAAATACAAGTTGCCTGGGTCAACAGTAGGAAAATGTCTTCCTCAAAGTCAGAGAGAGGAAAAGCTGTGTCTACGAGTTGTTAGTGGGGAGAAGTAGCCAAGGAACTCCTTTCCTGCTGGCCTGCAGCTGGATATGATGGGGGCAATTTCTCAGTCGATGCTTCCTCCTCTTGGCTGACTATAGCTTGAGTCACGATGGCATAAAACTAACCAGTACAAACATGTATAAGGAAACTACCTGACTTGGTGGAACCAGTTGCAGATTCAGAGCAAGGCATGTATGTGTGCAGAGGTCTCCAGACATTTGTTCTTATGGTGGTCAGAGAGTAGGAGGTGACTCAGCCCGAGTTACCTGAGGCAATACAAGAGTAAAAGGAAAACATAAGTCAATGGTTCGGAACCTCTGGGTCATGACCCGTTTTGGGGACAAATGACCTTTCAATGAGGGATGAACTAATACCATTAGAAAATATGGATATTTAAAGTATGATTCAAACTATCAAACTTACACTTATGAAATTAGCAACAAAAATAACTTTTTTTATTAGATGTTTTCTTTATTTACACTAACTCCTTTCCCGGGTTCACCTCCAAAAAAAAATAAAAATAAAATAAAATAAAATAAAATGACAAAAACTAAAACAAACCCCTGTTCCCTCCCTCCCCCGCTCACCACTCCACCCCCTAACAAAAATAATTTTATGGTTGCAGGTTACCATAACATGAGGAACCGCATTGAATGGTGGCAGCATTAGGATGGTTGAGAAACACTACTGTAAGGTGTCGAACAGGATAGTTATGTACTTTGTACTTTAGGAGACACTACCAAACGCTTGTGTAGATAGAAATCAGGGCCTCAGTGCTGAACCATGCCACTCAGACCACAGAGAGGCACTGTGAAGACGACCAGGAGGTCATGTGAGGGAGAGAACTCAAGGGCCCTACGTTTAGTTTGAGGCTTCCTTTCTGGGGTTCATGAGAAGGAGGAGTTGGATATGAAGGACCATGGCTCAGTTGGTTCTCTATGTCTTTTTTGTTTGTTTGTTGTTTGTTTATTTTCTTATTTTTTAAATTTTTTTGTTTTTGTTTTTCCGAGACAGGGGTTTTTCTGTGTAACAGCCCTGATTTTCCTGCAACTCACTCTGTAGACCAGACTGGCCTCGTACTCACAGAGATCTGCCTGACTTGCTTCCTGAGTACTGGGATTAAAGACATGGGCCAGCAGTCCCAAAGGTTCTCTATATTCATTGGTAGTTTAGGTCATATATTCATTTTTCCTACTGTTCATGTTCCTTCCCACAATGTATCTGATTTCAATCACCTGCATCCCCAGTTCATCTTAGGCATCAGTTGGTACATGGGGGATCATCACTAAAGTTTACTAGAAGAAAAAGTTTTACACGTATACCTAGGATTAGCTTAGGCCAGATCAGTCCTTCTAGCCAAGACACTTTAAGTATATGTTGGAATAGGAACTTGTCAAAATTTGATTATTCTATCTGGGGAGAATATCTGAGCTAGGGATGAAAAACACAGGCACACATGTTGCTAAATTTCAGCTTACCATATTGGATCAATTACTGGGCATCATTCATCTCCATGGCTAGCCTGCCCTGCCAATACTCTTAGCTCAGCACCCTAAATCTGTCCTCACCTTTAGTTGCTCACCTTTAGTCCCAGCTCAACACTCCCAACCTCTAGACCATAGAAGCCACCTGTGACCGTTCTGCCCTAGATCTCACGTGGCTGGTTGGTTGTTTTCTTTCCCCGGCAAACTCTCCCTCTCCTTCCCTTGCTTCTGCCAGCTTGCCTGTGGGGACCTGGAAGTCCCACCGATTCCTCCTGCAAAGCAATTGGCCCTTGGCATCTTTACTGATAGATAAAGAACCAATTGGGGAACAGAACCTAGCATGCTTCCTGTTCCTAGGTTGGTCGAATCCTAGAACGCACAACCCAACTCACAGGTGTGAGACTGGACAAAGAAAATGGTAAAAGGTGACAGGGTATGGTTATTGGTTGAACTAGTTGGAAATTAGAGATCCAGAAATGCAACAGGAAAAGAGACTAGAAGAGACCACAGAAGTGTGGCCTTTTGGCCTGACCCTAAGAGTCATTAAAATGGCAATGCATGATTAAGTCCAGCTCTCTCCTATCTGGATACAGTGCTGGGCTATACTTAGCTTTGGCCCATAAAATGCTTCTGAAGCAATTCTGCCAGAGAGATCGGCCCTGCCAGCCCCCAGAGCCAGTGAAGTCATTTCAGATACGTGCCTGAGGCAGCCTGTCACAGGTGGCAATGCCAACCGACATTTCATGGAACCCTACCCAAACTGCAAAATCATCAGCAAATCAATAAATTCTGTTTTAACGTATTGCATATATGAGTTATTTATTCTAGCTAAACCTTACAGAAGTCACGGAATCCTGGTATTTTTCTTTACAAGCTGTAAGCCTAGATTGGCAGGTTTGGGGCTATTCTGACTTACAACCCAGCCCTATGTCTCTTGTTACTTGCTGTTTGAGTCTCTCCTGGGCTGCCTTCCTGCTCCACCAGCCTGTCCTGGGGAAGCACTTCTGCTGGCCACATGCATGGTCCATCCCCTCTCCTGATGGCCTCCTCTCTTTCTGTCTCCTTTCCCCTTCATCCCTGGTCTCTACAGAGACCTCTCACTCCTGAAGTCCCTCTTTCTCTCTCTATTGCCCAGTCACAGCCATAGCCTTCTATAAACCAATGAACTTTAAATTGGGGAGCCAGGTTTAATGAACAAAGGCTTTAATGAACAAAGGTATGTGAGGATTTGCTTGTCTTTGGGGTACAGCATGTAGCATTTTAATGCATAGCACCAGACCAAACCCCCAGAGGGTGAGCAGCCATACACCCAAGGCAGGGCCAGCAATGCTCACAGAGGATGGGCAGCCATGCCACCCCCCCGCCCCCGCACCTCCAGAGTAAGCTGTGTTCATTTTCTGCCCACAGGAAATAGGCTGTTAATGGATGTTGTCCACCTAGCCTGGGGTTATCACAGCAGGCAGGTGGCTGAGAAAGGGACAATGACAGTGGCTGCTGTGACCAAGTTGGCCACCCTCTGAGCTTGCTACTTCAGGACAAAATAGCAGTGACAACAGCCTACAGTCTGTCAAGCCAAAGAAGCCATCGGAAGTGCCAGGCACAAACATGGCCCTTTGACTGGGGGCCTGGCTTGCTGCTAAACAATCCTCACTAAACCTTTCAGGAGTGGAGACAGGCAATGTGGCCCCATCCTTAGAGCAGGGGTCTTGGCCTTCCTGATGCTGAGACCCTTTCATATAGGTCCTCAGGTTGTGGTGTCCCCGTTCTATACCATTACTTTAACTGCTACATCATAACCATAATTTGCTACTGTTATGAATCATAATATAAATATCTGTGTTTCCATGTACTCCTGTGACAGGGTCATTCTACCCCCAAAGGTGTTTCCACCTACAAGCTCAGAGCTACTGCCCCAGAGGAGGCAGGCCGACTCGGGGAGAAAGGCTAGGGAGCATGGAGAGCCGACAAGTGAAATGTCTGCCACCCCTGCCACTGTACCAGCATTACTCTTTAGAAAAAAAATAACTGACACAGGCAATAGAAGCTTTCAGGCTCATTGGGCCTTGCTAACCTTTAGCATCACCCTTAGCTGCTCAATTCTGAGCTCAACTGAGCCTTAGCTTGGAATGGACAGCAATAAGCCTACAGAGATCTGTGCAAAGAATTCATCAAATGAGTGTTTTAATGCTAATCTCTGAGTATCTAAAAAAAAAAAAAAAAAATTAAAAAACCTATCTCTTAGCCAGGCGGTGGCGCACGCCTTTAATCCCAGCACTTGGGAGGCAGAGACAGGCGGATTTCTGAGTTTGAGGCCAGCCTGGTCTACAGAGTGAGTTCCAGGGCAGCCAGGGCTACACAGAGAAACCCTGTCTCGGGGGAAAAAAAAACAAAAAACAAAAAACCTATCTCTTAACATTCTCGAGATGAAGGACAAATTTTTTTCAGTCCCCAGAGTAGGCTACTTCCTTACAATCTGGTAGCAGTAAACCACTGTGGCCCCACAAATGATGAAACAAAATAAAATAAAAGTTATTTGACCACTGTTGTTTGCTGCATGCCATAACTAGGGAGTAAGACCCCATTGCTGAAGATGTTAGGTCACACCTTTAATCCAAGCACTCCAGAGGCAGAGCAGTTGGATCTCCGAGTTTGAGGCCAGCCTGGTCTTCAGAAGAGTTCCAGGACAGCCAGAGCCACACAGAGAAACCTTTTCTCAAAAATTAAGAAAAAAAAAAAAAAGTTAAATCACGATTGATATGACATAAAAGAGGAGAGCCTCCTGTACACGACCAGAACAGTCCTCTGATGAGATCAAGTGAAGAACTCTAGTCTCTCCCTGGAGTGGGCACTGCATGTCCAGGGGTGGGGGCTTGGGCTTTAAGAGCAGAAGAGGGAACTCTGGGAGAGAAGTTTATCAGTTGGAGAAGTTTATCATTGTTCTTATCATTCCACCCCTGATTGATGCCTGAGGATGTTCTCGTTACTGCTTGGCTTTCCTGTTAGGCAGATGTGCTTATCTTGACCTTATCAATACCAGGAATAAACCTGGAATCTTCTACATTGCTGCCAGGTGTTGTAATACTGTCAGTGCAATGCAGGCTGCTGGGAGAGCGGGAGAGCACGGGTCACCAGCAGTGCTGATCGGTTATGGTCAAAACACCAGGCGGGATGTACCTGCTACACAGTGTGAGTGACATAACCAACAGATATGACCAACAGCTTTAGTACGGGAGTTATGGCCTTCCCCATAGGACAGAATTTACATATGCTACTGCAAGTCAAGATAAAAAAAAAAATCTGTAGCTGGGGAGTGGTGCCAATTCGGGTATTGTTGTTTTGTTAAAGGAGTGTGATGAACCTGTCAATCTGCCTTCTAGTTATTCTTGCTTATAGCTGTAGATCACTGTCAGCCTCAATCTGTCAGGGAAAGAAACTTCCTTTGGAAATGATGGGTTCTACTTTGGAGGTAGGAAGTTGCTTTTTCAGACAGGGTTTCTCTGTGTGTACCCCTGGCTGTCCTGAAACTCACTGTGTAGACCAGGCTGGCCTCAAACTCACAGAGACCTGCCTCTGCCTCTGCCTCTGCCTCTGCCTCTGCCTCTGCCTCT